>JAXFYN010000782.1:0-99316 GCA_036172215.1 Camellia granthamiana | reverse complement strand
CAGGCCATTGCCTAGGCTCCCTTAAAACAAACCAAAAAAAAAGGGCCCCTCTTATTATATTAGGTATGTTTTAAGTTTAAAAAAAATTAAGAAGGTCCAAACTAACTTAAATAAATTGACCCATTAAAAATTGAAAGGTTCATTTAAAAAAATTAACATTGTTATCCATTGAAAATAGACCAAAAAAAGGGGTCCTCTCCTATTATAGTTTAGTGCAATATATTAGGTAAGTTTTAAATCCAAAAAAATTAATGAAGGCCCAAATTAATTTAAAATAAATTGATTCATCAAAAAAATTGAAAGGCCCATTTAAATAATTAGCATTGTTATCAATTGAAAATGATTTTGCAAAAAAACTAGATTATGCAAGTATGATTGATTTCTTTGCTTCTAAAAATGCAAGAAGAATAAGGATCAAGCGACACTTATTAATTGTTGTAATGTAATACTAAGTATTTTTTGTGATTTTGACACAATTTTTTTGTCTTTTACTTTCAATTTTTTTTTTCATTCAATGAAAAAAATGTAAAGAGTCTCAAAAATTTATTATTTAATTATCAACTTTGGATACCGAAAATCTCCCGACTGGCCTGTTCGCTTGTACAATCAACCAAATAAACAAATATAAGAAAGACTTCGAACAACCGCAAGAAAAAAGACCCGGACATAAGTAAAATGTTCAACTTATGACGTCCTAGATGAAGTAAAGCTCAGTTCATTTTTCCCCTACACATGTTGAGAAGTCTTGATTCAGTAGCGACGATGACTGAAGAGACATGGTTAGGTTGTGGGTTGCTACTGCTTGGACCACAGCCCTGAGTTTACCTTGTCAAATTCAGCTATCATATGATGGTACAACAAATAAGATCATTGCACCTAGGCAGGGGTTCATCCTCTTTTGATTCATGTATTCTGTTTTAGTTAAAACCATAGTTATTGTCCATCTATCTCAGCAAAATATTGGCATCTATATGGTCTTAGGTTGGGTAGTATTTGAGGAACTTTTATTTACAATTTGAGGGAATGTGTTGATTCATGTCTACTTGTTGAGGTACAAAATAACAAAAAAATATGTTTCATTTGCTTGTTTGGTTGGATATCTTTTTAGCAAAAGGGGACTCATTGCACATGGCAGACACTTTTGGGTCCTATATTTATTAGTATGCAGATTTGTAATAATTAATGTGTATTTATAAATTCATTTAATTTATGCCTCTAACGCATGGTTGAAAATATTAGAATCTATTTCACTTTCATAAGCCTTTGATTCACAATAACTCTACTAAATAATTTTTGTTTTTGTATTTTATGATACTGTTCTAAACAAGGCTTTTTGAATCCATCCATAGAAAAGTAAAATTAAAGTAGAAAATATCCCCAAAGCTTACAAAATCAAAATTTAAAATTGGAATAGATTCAAACTCTCATTAATAATATGTTTTTGGTGAAATTCAATTCACCTAAATAGTTAGTTGAGATGTTTAAAATTGTGTTTTTTTATGTTTGGTCATAAATAAAAATTCCAAGAGGACAAGATTGTTCATTCATTAGAAAAGTAAATTTTGTATTTATTCTTTTGGATAATATATGGTAAGATAGAAGGTGAAAAAAGGGTAAAAACAACGTGTGATAATTTTAAATTTATAAATTATGGGATATATCATTATAATTTTAAATTTACATTATGTCAATTTTAAATTTAAATTAATAGATTATTTTCATATTGAGTGACCCTCAAATTTAAATTTTGAAATAAATTAATATACTTTTCATTTTTTTTAGATTTGATATACTTTTTATTTAAAAGTTATAAATCAAGAGATATTATTATTATTATTATTATTATTATTATTATTATTATTTTCTTGAATAAGAGGTAGCTAGTGGAAGATTTTTTTCTTTTAAATTTTTAAAAATTAAAAAATTAAAAAATTTATATTAGGAACTTGGAACTCTTAGAAGCCTTCAAGGCCGGCCCTTGGCATAGGCCCACCAGGCCATGGCCTAGGCCCCCTCAAAATAGACTTAAAAAAGGAGTCTCTCCTATTATAGTTTAGTGTAATATATTAAGTATGTTTTAAGTCTAAAAAAAAATTAAAGAAGACCCAAACTAACTTAAAATAAATTGACCCATTAAAAAATTAAAAGGCCCGTTCAAAAAAATTATTATTGTTATCCATTGAAAATATATCCAAAAAAGGAGTCCCCTCTTATTATAGTTTAGTATAATATATTGTATGTTTTAAATCCAAAAAAAATTAAGGATGTCCCAAACTAAAATAAGTTGACCCATTAAAAAATTCAACGGACCATTTAAAATAATTAGCATTGTTATCCATTGAAAATGATTTTGCAAAAAAACTAAATTATGCAAATATAATTGATTTATTTGCTTCTAAAAATACAAGAAGAGCGAGGATCAAGCGACACTTATTAGTTGTTGTAATATAATACTAAGTATTTTTTTTATGATTTTGACACAAATCTTTTGTCTTTTATCTTCAAATATTTTTTTCATTCAATGAAAAAAATAATATAAAAGACCCCAAAAATTTATTAGTTGATTATCAGTTTTGGGCCCTGAAAATAATTAATATGTATGTATAGATATATTTATAAATTCATTTCATTTATGCCTCTAATGCATAGTTGAAAATATTAGAACCTATTTCACTTTCATAAGGCCTTGATTCACAATAAATCTACTAAATAGTTTTTGTTTTCGTATTTTATGATGCAGAATCGTCCTAAGTAAGGCCTTTTGAATCCACCGCTAGAAAGTAAAATTGAAATAGAAAATATCTCCAAAGCTTATAAAATCAAAATTTAGATAACACATGCTAAGCTTATGAACCGAATAAATAGGAATAGATTCAAACTCTCATTAATAACATGTTTTTGGTGAAACTCAATTCAGCAAAATAGTTAGTTGAGATGTTTAACATTGTGTTTTTTTATGTTTGGTCACAATAAAAATTCCAAGAGGACAAGATTATTAATATTATTCTATTAAAGTTATAAAATTAATTAATTCCTTAACTATATGTCGATATTTGTTTGTATTTAAAAAAAATAGTTGATAAATGTGATTTAAAATATAAAACTGAATATAAGTAAATAAAATTTGATAACAAAAATTATTAATATCTGATCAACTTAATTTTTTATAAATATATTTTATTTAAAAAATATATCCTACTCAATATATTTTATTAAAAAAAGTTCAAATATTTAACATCAATTGTTGTGTTGACCCTTTTCCGGTAATATATGCTAAGAAAAAATAACATAAAATAACGTGTGGCCCATCTAAGCACTTCAAAAAAGTGCTTTTTTGGTGTTCTGTAGGCCCTGTTTGGTAGAGTTGTGGGAAAATACTTATAGCTTATGCATAAACAGCTTATAGCTTATAACTATGAACATAAGTTGATTTCTGACTTATAAATTAAGCATCTCATGTCTCACTCAAAGAATAAGCTGATTTCTGACTTCCAAAAAGTTATAAGCTATAAGCTATAAGCTAAACCAAACACATCAAAATATCTTAAATTAAGCTGAAAGCTGAAATAAGCAGCTTTTAAGCTGCACCAAACAGGCACATAGTGGAAAGGGAATAAAAAAATATAAAACCAAATTGAAAAGTAAATTTTGTCCTTGTTCTTTTGGATAATATATGGTAAAGATAGAAGGAAAAAAAAAGGTAAAAACATGTCCTCACGTGGAAATTATTAAATATTTTTAAAATATTATATGCCTGTATTTTTAATCAATCATTATTTAATATACATTTTTATATTCTTCAATTACTTATAATTCTTCACTTGTACATCTTCTCTATCAATTATAATACTATAGAATATCACGTATTCATATTCTAAAATTATTAAATAATTACGCATGGTCGTGTTGTCTCTTCATACCAGACTTTAGGTAGGTGCTGTGGTGCCAGTTCAGCATGTTTGAGTTTATTTTTTGAATGATTTATTTTATAAAATTTATCAATTATATTATTTATAGATAAGGTTAAATAAATTATATATACATAATTTCGTGATCAAATATTTGGGATATGCTTCTGCAGAGCCTCACACCATGAATGTTGTGCCTTGTGGCACAACACCGACCCCAACCCTGTCTCCTTACATTTTATCGATCCATAAGAATTGTCAACGTCAACAAAAAAAATCTTATGAGCTGATAAGATTTAAGGAGACAGAAAATACTACATGGAAGAGGAGAAATGATCTAAATTCTCATTTAAGTGCTGCAAAAAGTAGTTTCTTGGTGCTTTAGCTAATAGATGAAGATAAAAATCTTAGGAAAAACATAGAAAGAAAAGTATGTCTTTTTGGTTTTGGATATTATTGGGAAAGAAATGGTATGGAGGATTCCTTATTGAAGCAAATAAAATTTAAAAAGAAAAACAAAAGAAAAAATCACTTTCCGGCCATATGTGAAAGACAGCTTTGCTTTAGACTAAAATTTGATTTTGCAAGGATTTGTTTGTTTAGTAGTCAAGGTCTCTCTCTCTCTCACTACAAGAAAAAGCAGAATTGGCGACTAAAAATAAAATTTTCGTCGCTGAAAGTAACAGAATTGGCGACTAAAATGAAATTAGTAGCCAAAAGTGAAGACTTTTGGCGACTAAAACAGTTTATTAGCCAAATGTATAGTTATTGGCGACTAAAAATCAGTTTAGTCGCCAATTATATGGGTTTTTAGCAACTAAAAAAATTTTAGTAGCCAAAAGTGAAGGTTTTTGGCGACAAAAAAAAATTTAGTAGCCAAAAGTATAGGTTTTGGCGACTAAAAAATAGTTTGGTCGCCGATTATACATGTTTTACCGACAAAATTAAATTTTATAGCCAAGAGTGAAGCTTTTTGGCTAGTAAAAAAAATTTAGTAGCTAAAAGTCTACAATTGGCGACTAAAATTCAGTTTAGTCGCCAAAAGTAGAGGTTTTAGGCGAGAATTAATTCTTTTAGCGACTAAAAAAATAATTAGTAGCCAAAAGTATAGAATTGGCGACTAAAAAACAATTTAGTCGCCAAAAGCGGTCTCCTATTTTTTTTAGTAAATAATTTATTTTTTACATAAATTATATTGAATAAAAATAATTATGTTTATATATATAGTTTTATATTAATACGGGTCAATATACTATATAAATAATATATGTTGCATATATAATCATGTGGTGTTGTAGAGGTATAGTGGAGAGCGTGTGTTGCTTAAGGTTTAGAATGTGGGAGGTTGGTTGTTCGAATCTCAGCAGAAGAAAAGTTTTTATTTTTTTTTTTCACGGAATGAGCTTTGGCGACTAAAATTATTGGTCACTAAAAGTGTTTCTTTTGGCGACTAAAAGGTTTAGTCGGCGATTCATTGACTATTGGCGACTAAAGATTAGTCGGTAAATGTATAATTTTAAAAGTGTAATTGACTATTGGCGACCAAAACTTTTGGTCGCTAAAGACCTATTTTTTGCCGACTAAAACTTTTTTAGTCGCCAATACCTCCGGCGACCATGTGTTCGCGACAAAATCGGCGACTAAAAAATTTAGTCGCGAAAACTAAAAAGTCGACTTTTGGCGACTAAAAATGGACTTTTGATTACTAAAAATTTAGTCGCCAAAGGTGCTTTTTCTTGTAGTGTCTCTCTCTCAAGTGTTATCACAGTCCAAATCATATTAGTTATTAGGTTATAATCATTCATTAAATAATTAGGTTGTTTAAGTACTATAGGAATGTGGATAGGGCAATTGGCTTAATGAAAAGATCAGATGTTCAGGGTTTAATTGATGAAATTGTTACTGTCCATTCATTATAATCTCTTACTAACTCTAACATTTTATCATATACTAATGCAAAATTTTATCCTTTTAATAAATAAAACAAGAGATATTAACAAATTAAAGTGTGATACATAGAAGAAAAAAAGGAAGGAAAATTAGGAAGAGATTACAAGTTTGTATAAGAGTTTAAGGACACCAACACTTTGATTGTTAGTTAAAGTTCTTCATATTTGAAATCTCAAAGGGGTAATTCTACGTACACCACCAATTTAACTCCTTACACCTTCAAAATTCAATCTATTTTATTTTATTTTATTTATAATTTTTATAATTTCTTTATTACCCTAATCCCTAACCTTTCTTACACCTAAAACCTAAAAAACCATAACCCTAACCCTAATTTTCCCCCACCATCATCTCTGACCATCATCTTCACCATTGCAGCCACCACTCCCTCTATGTCGCTATACCTACAACCACTACTCACCGCTACAACCCCTTATTTCCACAGCCACCCCTCTTCTTCAACATTTTCAGATCTTTGTTCTTACCACCGCAATCTACCACCACCACGCAATGTCTTCATCTTCTTCTTTTTTTGCTAACCTAACCCTAGTTTCAATCCACAAACCCTAACCCTAATTTCTATTCTTCTTCCTTCCCAGCCTTAGGTTTGAAACCCTAGATCTACTCTCTCTGTCTCTCTCTCTCTCTCTCTCTCTCCTCTCTCTCTCTCCTCTCTCTCTCTCTCTCTCTCTCTTTCTTTGAAACCTTAGATCTACTCTCTCTCTTTCTCACTTGCGATTTGCAATCCATTCACGGTGGTGGAAGGATGAGAAAAAGGTCACGATGGAGGTTCATTACAGATGGAATGGATCACGGTGAAGTAGAGAATCATGGACTAAGGTTCACAGGAGTAGAAGAAACTATGGAGGTGGTAGTCATGACAATGGGTAGTGGTTGTGAGGTGAGTCATCGGTGAGAGGGGGTCCTGGTAGGAAAAAGCTAGGATTCGACTGCCGAAGGTGGTGATAGTGGTTGGAGTCACCGGTGGGGGGTTGAGGGGGTTTGCTAGTAAGAAAAAAGGAGGTAGAGGGTCACCGGTGGAGATAGAGTAGAGAGGCTAGGTCGTGGTGGATGGATAGAATTGGGTCATGGTGGTAGGAGGGACGGCGTTCTAGGTTGGGGGTTGCTGAAAAGGATTTAGGTGAAAGAGAAGGTGGTTCAACGATAGTGGGTGGATCGATGGAGGTGGTGGTAATGAAATGAGAGTGTAATGAAAAGGTTTTCAAAGTTTCAGGGTGGAAGGTGTTTTTGGTAATTTTAGATAAGAATAAAAATGTAATTTAAAAATAAAACTCAAAAGGCATAAAGAGCAGGGATCGAATCAGTGGCTTTCATGATCAATTCTTCAGTATAACATTAGTGACGCCACTGAAATTTCACTAACCCCACCATAATTTCACTAACTTGTCTTAGGTTAGTGAAATTTCGTCAATTTAAAAAAAAAAATATATATTTAGAATTTTTTATTCATCATGGATCATGTTTTTATAAATCTTGATGAAATAATTCCAAAAATATGTATTTTATAAAATAAAAATAAAAATGGAGAACTAGATCAAAATAGATTTTTTAAATTTTCAAATGAGTTCAAAAAGAGCTAATTAGGGATAAATCCCTCTACATATTTTTATAAGAGTTAAAGGACATTGAAATATTACATACCAATTAAGGTACCTAAATTTCAAATTTAGTAGGATAAGGAAAGTTTGGAGATAAATGGTCAAAAGTACCCTTAAACCCTAAAATGTGCGGCTCTACAAATCGGGAACATTAAGGAATATAATAACAAAGAAATATAGGGTATTGTTAAAGTTACAAGTTCAAGAATAAATAATGATATTTCACTAATGAGTCATTTGGTCAATAACCAAGTAAGATCCTAAGAAAGATCAAGGGAGTTAAAGTAGCCTCCCTTCTAAGTCCAACCTCCTTAAATAGCAAAACTACCTTTTTAACAGATTTTAACAAGATATTAACGCAAGGTCTACATAAGTTAACAAAAAATAAAGGATAAGTTACACAAAAGATAAATATAGATATATAAGCAAGATAATAATTACAAAATTGTGTCTTAAGTAATAACAAAAGTTTCTATATTACAACCCCAAAACAAGATTACAAAGGGAAACTTAACAAAACTAGTTGTAATTCCTTCTAGGATAGCCATATGTCTTCGAATGTTTTCACAACACCATCTTCCGAATAAAGTTCTTCAGCACTTGGCATGAAATGCCATGAGCATGGAATGCCTAGTAAACTCACACACACCCCGTTACTTTTTCCTAATCCAATACATAATTATAATAATGGCACGATCATATCATACAGTAAGAGCAATAATCAAACAGAACTTATAATAAATTTCAGTTCTCAAGAATGTTTATCAAGTTAGTTTTAGGCAACTCCCTGCTGAATGTCGTTCCTACCCAACACTCCAAGCTTGGCTTAAAGAAAATCGATACCTTTTTCTACTCACCATTCCAAATGCCCCACTCCTAGGGTTATGTACTCAGTTTGTGTCATCTTGGAATACAAGAGAGTCATAACTCGTCAATCACAAGAATTCTCATTTGTAATCCGATCTGTCACGGGAATTTTCATCTGTGCCACAAGCATTTTCATTTGTGTTCTGCAAGACCACCACATGGCTAACATAAAGGACCGCGTTCTAAACCTAAGCCAACTTGAGTACCGCGACACAACTTGCGGAAGACTTAACCCCACAATCCATTATTTTCCTTCCATTTCCAAAAAACTAGTCTATTTGTCCCATCAATTCGATTATCTCATAAAAATTTCTTTGACGATCGAAAACCCAACACCACCCTTATTAAGTTTCCCGTTAAGTAGATGTCATACTAAAGCTTGAACAAACAATAAGAAGCATATTTAATCAACTAAGAACATGAAACTATTAACAAAAACAAATTTCCAAATTTGGTTTACTTTAAAGATAACTATCCAAGTGATATTTTTATAATTTTTTAGAAGTTGGTTTCTTTCGGGTTTGTAGAGAATTTTTTCTAATTTCAAAATCAATTTGCGGAAGTGGGATAGCTTTTCAAGAGTTTTGGTTATAAATGAAATACTCCACATTTATCTAGATTCGTTGGCTAGTATGAAAATCGATTTTTCTCTCAAACCACTCATTCATTTTGTATAAAAAAAAATTTCTTGAAAGTTAGCACTTTAAGGAAGGTTTTAATGTAAAATTGAACTTTAGAGGATTTCTTCTTACATTTTTCTAGAATTTTTTAAAGTTGGCTGAAAATACTGGTTATTGGTGCAAAAAACTTGAAATAAAAAGAGTTGTATGAAAAGGGGGAAACCACGGGTAATTTTCTACTTCTCTTATGATCAAATATAATAAATAATATACTAGTAACTCAGATTTTTAGCTTGAGGGTGTGCCCTTAAAAATGATACATGAAATGGATAGAAATTTGTGACTTTGCTCAACAAAGACAGAATACATACAAAGTAAACAACAAAGCTCAACTTCTCCTATCCAAACATAGAAACCCTATACATGAACAATATTCTAAACATAATGTCATTTATTTAGTAGAGAAAAGAAAGAATAGGTTGTGTTGTGGCTTACTTTCTTGCCTAGGATTAGTGTTGTACAAGCTTGCTCTCTTTTTTCTTGCTTCCTCCTCCAAGGCTCACTCTTGCTCTCCTTTCTTTCTATCTAGCTCAATTGTGTGTGTGTGTGTGTGTGTGTAAAACTGTAAAGGGATGTGGGGTGCCTCTATTTACACACCACCTTCCATCTCAAGGCACACTATTAATTAGTTTATTTTTTATTACAATATTAACCTAATGTAAAATGACCACAAAGGACAAAAGGCTATGATACACACCTTATGTAAAATTACCATAAAGGGCAATAATGAATATAATACACACCTCTTTTCTGAAACGTTACTTACATATCTTCTCTCTCAAGAACCCAAAAATCCTGAAACAAAAACCAAAAACCTTTAAAGAAACAACCAAAAATATACGTTTTATTGAAGATTTTGATTGGACTGAATGATGGATGCATCTAGCAATATTGGTTTGGAACAATGAAGCAAGGAAAAGGTTAGTTTTTCATTTTTTTTTTTTTTTTTTCGTGTACTTACTGAGTTGTAAACTGTTTGTGTTCGTTCGGATACCCAGATTCGAACAATGTACTCATGTTCGACTATCTACAACTGAACAATTTACTTATGTTCGACACTAAATGTCGAACATATTAAAAGAGTTCGACATAAGCACTTCGAACAAAAGGTTAACGTTCGAAAGACTAGTGTCGAACGATTCGCAAAATGAAATTTTCAAATACAATGCTCATGGCAATGGAAAAACGTACATAAAACGCTAAAATTTAAGCCAAATGAGAATTCTAACCTACTATATCTCCAATGTGTTGTTGTTTCCAACTGTGATGATAACAACGATCACTATCAGCGTCTTTGATGAAACAGATAATGGAGGGCGTCGTGAACTAGAGGAGAATGGAGTGAAGTCATTTTCAACGTGAATGGAAACCAATTTAGACTGGTTTCCAAACCTCTGGAATGACAATGAAACAGAGAATGGAGAGGGACGTTCACAACGTGTGTGTTTTTGAAGTTAAGGTGTGTACTACAGGAAATATGGAAGATTGAAGATTATGGTGTGTATTGAGCAAATTTCTTATTTATCAAATTACTAAAGGTGTGCCTTGAGTAGTAGTGTGCCTTGAGATGAAAGGTGGTGTGTAAATAGAAGTACCCAGGGATGTGGTCTATTTATAGGAAAATTGTGGTGAAAAGTCTAAAGTGCCCTTTATTGGAATAGAATGGAATAGATTGGAATTTAGTTTAAAAGCAACGTTATGGAGGTTGGTTAAGAGGTTTAATAACAATTTAAAACAAGATTTAGTTATGATTAGTTTGATTAGAACTACAAGTACAAACACATTTTCAAATTTTGGGGGTACTAAGCTACTTTCTTCCTTAAATTCATGGAAGATGTTTACAAAAGTACCTATCAGTATATATATACAAGGGGTGGCGGGCCATGTGCATGGATTTTGAGGGATTTTTCATTTTCTTTTTGTGTACAAATTCATATATATGTGGTAGATATTTAGTGAAAAAAGATTATTATAATAGAGTGTAATTTTATATATGTATATATATATATATATATAATATAATAATTCAAGGTTAAAGTGCAATTTTAGTAAAGTGTGAGGGCATGGACCAATTTTACAAACTAAAATACATATTTCATGTTTAAAATTAATTAAAATAGTGGTAAAAAAAAAATAGTTTGTATTATTTTGCTTTGAATTAAACGGTGAATAACCGAGCAAAAACGATGAAAATAAAAAAATAAGGTTTAGAGTGATTAATCTACAATTATAGAGCAAAATAATTAGTATTAGAGTTTTAGAAATAATTGCTAAGCTACTGGGATCAGTTAGGGTTTATACGGATTCATCTGTGATGCATTTCGATTATAGGGTATAATTTGCAATATGATGAAAATTTAGGGTCTTCGTTGAAATAATCTCAAGGTTAGGGTTTCAAAAGTATTTACAAAAGTTGGGGTCCCTACAACCTATCCCCCTTAAACAAATCTCATCCTTGAAATTTAAGTTATTCCTTATGTCCTGAAGAGTTGTGGATAATTTGCCTGCATTGCATCGTCGAGCTTCTAGATAAATTTTGCCAACATACTTTAATTATCTAGATCATGTTTTTCTCTTAAGTTCTTCTTCCTTTTGTCTAGAGCCACCAATGGTCTCATTCTAATAGTAGTGTTTTGAATCAAATTTCTTCTCAAGTAATAATGTAAGGGGATGCGTCAATCTTCTATAGTTTTCGAAAATTTTGAACTGCTTGTCGTATGATATCGCTGCTTCAGTGTGAAGGTCTATGTTGCCAATTTCTGACATGCTGGTCCATATACTTGTTAAGAATTAATCTCGTTGGCCTTCCAATAAGTAACTACTGTCATTACTTTGTTGATTTGTTGATTTATAGAAACTAGTCCATCTCCCTTAAACAATAAAAGAGTTCCATTAGATGGGTAAATTGTCTCTTTCTATTGGTAACCATCGTTAACAACTTGATGTACGAATAACGAATCTATTTCTAAGATGGGGTTGATGTCGAGTATCTTCATACCTCAGGAATTGAAAATCAAACGCACAATAATTCCTAAGGGTTTGCATACAAGTTCTATATATTATAGATATGAAGAGATACAATAAATAAAAAATGTACTCAAGAATTGTTAAATACGAGTGTTAAGATACTGAGAAAAGAATGTACACATTTATGCTCAAATCACAAAAGTCATTCCAAAAGAGTTCTAAATACTATCCTAGTCATATTTTTCCTAGGTTAGTCATGGCTTGTACTATCGTTTCTCAGGTCCATACGCAGTGTACTATTCACTCTCAGGATACTGTATAGTGAAGTCTTCGTCTTATTTTCCTTGCAGTGCGAAAACTCTATCGGTTGACCTCTGATTATTATTGAGACCAGGCTTCTTGTTGCCTCATCTCCTCTGGTATTGTTGATCGGCTTGTCTTGACTTGTTCGCCCATGACTTATGCTCTCCAATCCCTTGCGTGTTTACTCTCGTTCTTTCTCTCTGATATCTTGATCGAGTGAGTTGGGGACATTCATTCTTAAAATGTCTTGGTTGGTCACACTCATAACATTTTCCTATCCAATCATTAATCATATTCCGCTATTCTTGCCTACGCTTTTGTTGTCATTGTGTTCCTTTCATCTAATGTGCTAACGTGGCCTGGCTCCTATTGTTCTTCGTTCCTTCTCCTCTTAGATAGTCATCCTTAGGTTGTTGCACTTGATTTCTTCCGTGTCATTCTTTTCCCTTTCTACAATCAGGGCACTAGAGTATGATTTCTACATTGAATGCTTCCGGCTGTTCCTTTCTGGTCCCACACAGGATTGATCTTTCTCTTTTCTGCTATTCCATATTTTTTGAACATCAATCCCCTCCCGCTCACTTTCTAAAGCTGTATAGTATGATTTCTACATTGAATGCTTCCGGCTGTTCCTTTCTGGTCCCACACAGGATTGATCTTTCTCTTTTCTGCTATTCCATATTTTTTGAACATCAATCCCCTCCCGCTCACTTTCTAAAGCTGTATCTACGACCTCTACATAGGTTTGCAAACGCATGGGCACAACCTTCCCTTTATTTAAAGAGTCTAATCCCCATTCAAACTTCCTTGCTTTCTCCTCATTATTTGCTACGTATCTGGTGGTGTAGCGAGTTAGTTCCTCAAACTTTGTTGCATATTGAGTTACTGTCATGTTGCCTTGCTGTGAGTGTTGTGCCTTTTTCGAGGCTAAGGCATGCATCCCACACCGACTTGTTTTGACCAATAAAGAGTCGCCACTTAATTTTTAAAGTGGAATTAAGAAACCTTTAATGATAAAAACTAAGTTAAGGCCCAGTCCATCATCACCAAGAAAATTTCAGGTTCGGGAGTTTACGTACAAAAAGGAAAGGCCATTTTCATAGAAGCACCTCATTTTGCCCAATCCGAAAATTGGCCTTTACTTGCTCTCTATTTTATGATTTTTTGTTCACAAACTTCATTATTAGATCTAAAACTTTTAACTAACCTAAACTATGTGATTTGAAGAAAAAAATAATATAATTTATTTTAGATTAAGAGAATAAAGCTGAAAAATTAAAAAAAATAAATAAATAAATAATTCATTAAAAAGTGAATTTTATCAATCCATGGTCATAAACTCAATTTAAAATTAACAATATTCATAAAACATCCAAAACATACAATTTTAAACATAAAGAGCATCTAACTTGCATAATTGGAAAACAATGCAAGAAACAAGCACATAGCAAGGAGGAATATAAGACTTACCCGGTTGCCCACTTCATATGTCTTTCACGCAATACAAGAATTAAAATGACCTAATATGTAACTAATACACACAATGATGAACCTAGGCCCGGTTTGAGACCACTGAAATGATGGTTATGCATAAAATACAACTACCAAATAAAAGGCAAAAATGTTAGAAAACTAAATGATGATCAAACCAGGCCATGCATGATTATTATACAATCAAATGAGGCCTAAAACATGCAGTTCTAATAAATAAAGAGAACACACAAGAGAAAGGCAAAAAATCTAATGAAGTAAAGAAACTACATAATGAAACGATAAACTAACAACCTAGCATGCTTTGAATACTAAAATAAGACTAAAACGACACTAAAATTAATGAATGGTGATAGTTTACTTTCTGATATGACTAAACCGAAGAAAATACGAAGAATAAATCAAGGGAAGCCAAGTTCCTTGCTTGCAAGCCTCCCTTAAGCTTAGGTTATAAGTTTGTTTGAGTCCTTCAACCTTAGGATGATCTTCAAGAGTCTAGAGTTGCCGCGTGGTAGGGTATTTTCGGAGCTAAGGGGAGAAAGAGTGAAGATGTGTGGTGTTTGGCTTTTAAACTTCAAGAATTACTCCAAGTTCTTAATCCATTTGAAAGAGAGGGGGAGAGGCTCTATTTATAGAGCTGAGGGAAGGCGCTAAAACCCTTCTAGGATTTCATCACTTCTTCATCCATTGTTTCCTTAAAAAATGCACCAAAATTGAGTTTCCATACCTGGCTTTGCGACGCTACGATGTGCGCATCCACCAATCTCGCGCACATGCACAACTAATGTGCGCACGTACCAATATTGTGCTCATACAAAGCTAACGTGCGCATGCACCAATTTTCTTGGTCTATATGCCATGTATGCATGCACAAGTGTAAGATCTCATGCCCTTGGTTTACTTACGACACAAGTAAGCCCAAATTGCATTCTGATAAATGTTTTTGATAAAATCGGCCACAAATTTTGGAAAATATGATTGATCGAAGCACAACTGAACTTCTCTCTCTTTCTCAGGGTTAAAAAAGTTAGTTTTTTGCCAAAATAGGTTTAGGGGTAAAATGGTCGGTTTCATAAAAAAGTTGATTTTTGGCCAAAATGATTTTACACAACAACTTCGAACACCCTTAAACATTCTAAAGATAAAGTAATTTACCATATCATCATTGGAAGACTTGCAAGCGTCCGAAATCTTAGGGTCAGTCAAAATGAGGTGTCTACACCTACTTTAGAGTCTAAAACTACCAAACTCGTTCCTGTCTGATAGTGTTTGGAAAGTACTTCCTCAAAAATAAGTTATTGAATTGCTCTCATGTCATGGTAGCAACATCGTGGGTGCTCTTAATCCGTGCCCACCAATGATCAGCCTCATTACTCAATTCATATCTCGCTAGAGCAATTCGGTTAGTGTGCTCTGTTACTCCCATAATATCCAGCATTTTTTCTATCTATCGGAGCCAATTCTCTGCCATCCTTGGGTTTGGCACTCTTATAAATTTGGGGATCTCTGTTTTCTAAACTTCGAAAAGAGGCGATTTCTATCATTCTGTTTGTTTCCTCTTATATGTGCTAACTCCTTCAAAATTTGATTCCCAATGTGGTTTGGGATTTCAGTCGCATGCACGGGTCCATTATCAGGGTTTCAATTCCCTGGTGTTGCGCTCTTGTTGCATTATTGTTCATGGGCTCGGACATTGTTGTTTGTTTTAGTGTAATCATTGGCTCGAGTGTGGTCCACCATTCTGTTCATAGTACTGGAGGAGGCATAAGTTTGGGTCTAATTACAGAAGCCATTTCTCAAGAGTAATCAATTAATCTTAAAGTTAGGGTTTTGCTAACGCGGTTAGTTAAGGAAATTACTAAGGTGAGATGCTCTAACCAAAACACAGTCCAAATAACACTTAGTAAGTACATAAAGTAGTCCTACTTAACTATCATCTCTATCACCACTCTCGGTTGCTTTGGGACAAACTACAGCTCTGTTTGGTAGGTGGTTGGAACTTTAGTTCCAATCATTGATTCTCTCGTGGTGTTTGTTTGCAGCTTTCAAAAATTAATTCCACGCTCAGTTTTGAAAACTCAGTCGAATGTGGGAAAATTTGGGCTAACTAGTCGTTCCATCGATTGACTGGAACAGTGTAATTTTATTTTATTTTATTTATTTATTTATTTATTTTTGCAATTGACACATGTTAATTTTTATATATTCAACAAAAAATATTTTTTAGAATTTTTTAAAAAATTTTATGAGCTTTAATAGAATTTTGAGTTGTGTGTTTGGTTATGAGTTGTAAGTTTTTATATCAAATATCATATGTCACATCAAAAATTTCCCACTCAATTCAAAGCTCTTTTCAAAACTCTTTTCAAAACTCTTTCACCAAACAAATTTTTCACACTCAAATCAAAATTCCAAAACTCACAAACTCAAAATACAACTCCTATTCTCAAATCATATTTAGAAAGCTCTACCAAACGCTACCTACATGTTTCAATTCGCTGATCAACCTTACCTTTTCTGTATTAACCCAACTTGCACTATGCTTAATTATGCATGTCATTATGTGTTTGATATGAATTTTCAAGTTTAAGTATGTGATTTATGTGAATTTGGAATAATATCTGTTGAATGTAGGAATATCTATTACAATTACAACTTTGAACTGAAATTGAGAGCCTTAGAGGCACGATAAACAAAAACTGACTTCATATATATAATTAGCATATTTTCAGAGCCTACAGTGATATTTTGAAAAATTACGATGCGTGTTGTTTCAATTAAGTTTATAAGTTAAGTTATATATGTATATAGCCCTTGTGTTTATCATTTTCGTTAGAGCTTGCTAGAGTGAGTTAGAGAGAGAGAGGAAGAGAAAGAGCTAGGGATTTGGAAGAGAATCAAGGGGCAAATCTTAGATTTGAGTTAAGATATGATAATCTACTTATAATCTTTGCTTATAACTCACTTTGTTCTTGAATCAAGATGACATTAGGAATTTTGAGCTAGGGTTTTAAGTTATATAAGGGTTTGAGCTAAATGCATGAAATAGAACCCTAATCTTTTCATTTTTGTTTGATTTAAGTTCCATCTTGTGATTAATCCATAAAATTGTGAGAGATCATCCATGGTTGTATATATTTTGAGCTTGTAAATGAAATTGATGTATGTAATAAAGAGATGAGACCATGAACTTAATGTTGAAACAATTTTGACGTGTTTGAGATGTGATTGCCCTTGTATCATGCTAGTATATCATGTTTTTGAGTTCTTTTTTTGCATGAATTAGGGCTTGAAAATCAACCTAGAAGCTTAAAATTGGCATTAGCTTCGAATTGCCCAGAACAACCAAGACCGCACGTGCAGAAAACAGGGCAATTTGGAACCTCGCTACTAAAATAAAAGCACGTGTGATGAAGGGCTTCCGCACGTGTGGAAAAAATGGGGAAAAATTATTCTTTTTCTATTAACTTCCCCGACCCTCTGAATTTGTTTATGAGCATGTTTTGACAATCTGCAATGTCTATAGATGAATGGAAAATGAACGAATCGTAAAACGAATTAATGAAAGAAAATGCATGAACTAAATGGATTATTCATCAAATGTGTGTGTGAAATGTTTGTGTAGGTCGTGTGCTGGAGGAAACACCGCGAGACCTATCGCATTGTAAGTAATAGTGTTGTACATATATGTTCTTAATTGTCTACTTCAAGCCATGAATGGTAGATTGTGCCAACATTATGTTTTGATCGAAATGAATGAAATTCATAAAAGTTATATGACATGTGCAATGTGGACCCAAGGTCATTTTGTTTATGCTATGATATGTTTGGGTCTGAGGCTGTTCTATGGGCTTGAGGCCATTTTGTATTATGTGTGGGCACAAGGTCGTTCTGTTAATGACATGGTGATATGTGATTGGACCTAAGGTTGTTCTGAACAGTTGTTAACATGTGGGCCTAAGGTCGTTCTGTACCATTGTGGGCCTGAGGCCGTTCTACTTATGTGATAGGCCCAAGGCCGTTCTGTATCATGATTATGGATATTGTGAGAATCTTATGCTCTTTTATTTATACTGCTTTACTGTACTATTACTCATTGAGTTTCGCTCACCCAATATTATGTATGCACATATAGGCGATCCGCAACATGGAGCTCACCCTTAGATTCAGCTTCAGAAGCCATTTTTGTGAACCTGTAGAGTCATACCTCCAGGATGGAGTCTTGCCTTTGACTCTCATCATGCTTTGAATTTTATTTTATTTTTTTTGCTATTTTGGTCTTGGGATTTGTAATCGATGTGTATAAAACTTCCTATGGTACTCATATTCTTTTTGCATGGGCATGTAAATGTGTGAATGTGTTATGGTGTAAGCTTTATAATTTTGCTCATATTGGCACAACTCAATGGAAACTTCTTTAATTGTGGTATGCTTCCGCTTGTGACTCCATTATTATAATTATTCTGTATGTTTGTATGAGGCCAAAGGTAATTAAGTGATTACTGGCCGGTTATGACCCAAACTTTTAGGAGCGGGTTCGGGTCATGACATTTTCTCGCTATGAAATTCTAGTTCCACCACCCTTATCTAAAAGACGTTCTTCAGTTCTTGGAACCGATATTAGAATCATTAGCACACTACTATATACTTTCATGACTCGACGTTGCAATGCATGAAACCGGAATAAAAGTGCTAAGTTTGGTCAAGAAAATTTTCATTTTTGATGTCTTTTAGTAAATAGAATAAATAGTGTTATCATAATACAATAGTGTTTGTGGCAAGATTGCCTCTAATCTCAGGCCGAAATGAGTGGGTAAAAGTTAAGCCTAGACTCTAATATCAAGTTATGACGCCCTAAAAATAAAAAACATCAAGAAATATAATAACATACAAATATAGGGTACTACACAGGTTATAAGTTCAAGAATAAACAATGATATGCCACTCTAATGAGTCATTTGATCAATAACCAAGTAAGATCCTAGGAAAGATCAGAGGAGTCAAAGTAGCCTCATTTCTAAGTCTAATCTCCTTAGATAGCAAAACTACCCTTTTGATAGATCTTAACAAAGTATTAAAGCAAGGTCAACATAAGTTGACGAAAAATAAAGGATAGGTTCTACAAAAGATACATACAGATATATAAGCAAGATAATAATTACAAAGTTGTGTCTTAAGTAACAACAAGAGTTTCTGTATTACAACCCCAAAACAAGATTACAAAGGGAGACTAGTTCTAGTTTCTTCTAGGATAGCCATACATCTTTGAACATTTTCGTGGCATCATCTTTCGGATAAAGATCTTCAACACTTAGCATGAAATGCCACGAGCTTGGAATGCCCAACAAACTCACACACACCCATCCATTTTTTCCAATCTAATACACAATTACAATAATGGCACGATCATATTATACAACGGAAGCAATAATCAAGCAAAGCTTATAATAAATTTCAGTTATCAAGAATGTCAATCAAGTTAGTTCTAGGCAACTCTCCACGAAATGTCGTTTCTACTAAACACTCCAAGCTTGGCTTAAGGCAAACCGGTACCCTTTCCTGCTTACCATTCTAGATGCCCCACTCCAGAGGTTATGTACACAAGTCGTGTCATCTTGGAATACAGGAAAATCATAACCCGTCGGCCACAAGAATTCTCATTTGTATTCTGGCTTGCCACATGAATTCTCATTTATGCCACAAGCATTCTTATTTTTGTTCTACAAGACCACCGCACGGCTGACATAAAGGACCGCATTCTAAACCTAAGCTAACTTGAGTACCGCGGCACAACTTCCACAAAACTTAACCCCACATCCATCATTTTCCTTCTATTTGCAAATAACTAGTCTATTTGTCTCATCAATCCGATTATCTCATAAAATTTCTTTACCAATCGAAAACCCAACACCACCCTTACTAAGTTTCCCATTGAGTTAGTTGTGTTATGTTAAGGTTAGAACAAGTTATTGAAATAACATTTACTACACAAGTATAAGCATTTGAAAGCACAAATCTAAAGTAATACAACCACAAACATATGTAGATGTCATGCTAAAGCTTGAACAAACAATAAGAAGCATATTTAATCAACTAAGAACATGAAACTATTAACAAGAACAAATTTTCAAATTCAGTTTACTTTAAAGATAACTATCCAAGTGATATTTTTAGAAATTTTTAGAAGTTGGCTTCTTTACGGTTTGTAGAGAATTTTGTCTAGTTTCAAAAGCAATTTATGAAAGTGGGATAGCTTTTCTAGAATTTTAGTTATTAATGACATATTCCAGCTCTGTCCAGATTCGTTGGCTAGTACGAAAATTGATTTTTCCCTCAAACCACTCATTCATTTTCAATAAAACAATTGAAAGGTAACACTTTAAGGAAGGTTTTGATGTAAAATTGACCTCAATAAGATTTTTGTGCATTTTTTTAGATGTTTTGGAAGTTAGCTGAAAATACCGATTATTGGTGCACAAAACTTGAAATAAAAAGAGTTGTAAGAAAATGAGGAAACCATGGGTAATTTTTCACTTCTCTTATGATGAAAATATGATAAATAATATACTAATAACTCAGATTTTTAGTTTGAATATGTGCCTTTAAAAATGATACATGAAATGGATAGAAATTTGTGACTTTGCTTAACAAAGAAAGAATACAAGCAAAGTAAACAACAAAACTCAACTTCTTGTATCCAAACGCAAGAACCCTGTGCATAAACAAGATTCTAAACATATAATGTCATTTACTTAGTAGAGAAAAGAAAGAATAGGTTGTGTTGTGACTTACTTTCTTGCTTCGGATTAGTATTGTGCAAGCTTGCTATCTTTTTTCTTTCTTCCTCCTCCAAGGCTCACTCTTGCTCTCCTTTCTTTCTGTCTAGCGAAATTTTGTGTGTGTGTGTGTGTGTGTGTAAAAGTCTTAAGGGATGTGGTCTATTATAAGAAAATTGTAGTGAAAAGTCTAAAGTGCCATCTGTTAGAATATAATGGAATAGATTTAGATTTAGTTTAAAAATAATGGAATGGAGGTTGGTTAAAATGTTTAATTATGGTTTTAAACAAGATTCGGTTTTGATTAGTTTGATTGGAACTAGAGGTACAAACACAATTCCAAATTTTGGAGGTATTAGGCTACTTTCTTCCTTAAATTCATAGAAGATGTTTACAAAAGTACCTATCAGTATATATATACAAGGGGTGGCTGGCCATGTGCATGGATTTTGAGGGATTTTTAATTTTCTTTTTGTGTACAAATTCATATATATGTGGTAGATATTTTGTGAAAAAAGATTATTATAATAGAGTGTACTTTTATATATATATATATAATATATAATAATTCGAGGTTAAAGTGCAATTTTATTAAAGTGTGAGGCAATGGACCAATTTTACAAATTAAAATACCTATTTCAAGTATAAAATTAATTAAAATAGTGGTACAAAAAATAATTTGATGTGTATTATTTCGCTTTGAATTAAACGGTGAATAACAGAACAGAAACGATGAAAACCAGAAATTAGGGTTTAGAGTGATTAATCTACAATTAGAAAGTTCAATAATTAATATTAGAGTTTTAGAAATGGTTACTAAGCTACTGGGATTGATTAGGTTTTATACGAATTCATCTGTGATGTGTTTCAGTTCTAGGGTTTAATTTGCAATAAGGTGAAAATTTAAGGTCTTCGTTGAAATAGTCTCAAGGTTACGATTTTAAAAGTATTTATGAAAGTTGGGGTCTCTTCTCTACATAAAAACACCACAACAATTTCAGATTATTATTATTTTTGTATGTCTCTCTCTTTTATTTTCTGCACCTCTCTCTTTCTCATTCTCTGCACCGCTTCAATCATATTCCTGTTGTTGTTACTTAGACAAATCGTCGTCGCTTCTAGATCAGCCGCTGCCATTGCTGCCACTCACAGTCATCGTTCGCGACCACAATTCATATATGAACTGAGTGTCATACATAACTACAAACTCATTGTTTGCCTCTCCCAAATTTGCTACCACTGTTTCTAAATCCGCTATTGTCGCTTCCAGATCCATGACGATCGCCGTCTAGATCTAAAATGTGTCACACCGTTCCTAACCATACTCCATGTTGTAGACACCTCATATTGATCGGTCTTAAGACTTAGGCGCTTCCTTCCAAACACCCGATAATGAAAGTTAGAATGTATTATCTTACGAATTCCTCAGCAGAAGAGCAGGGTTCAAGCTTTAATCCCACCTTTACACCTGTTTAGACCTATTCAAAACCCTTTTTCCAATGTTTTGGTTGTGCAGTTCCAAACATCTCTGCATTGTTCTGAAGCTCGCGTTTCAAATTTCAAGTGTTATACCTTTTTCAGTAAATTAAGAAAAGAACAAAGTGGAAATGAGTGAAAATGAGTGTAATTCTCTGAAAAAATCCTATTTTCCTTTCATATCAGTATAACCGTACAAAATTTGGTTTGGCCATACACCTTTTCATTTGGCTGTACATAAAACTTGCGGTCGGATAAAAAGTAGTTGGCCGAATGAAATATGTGTTGGCCAACTATTTTTCTTGGGAAACAGAGCATTTTCGGGAAAGTCAACTCCCATGTATGTAGAGAAGCCACCTATCTAACTTTTTAGATATTTTTGGCCAAAACTCTATAAATACCACCTCTTCGTTTCATTTGCAAGGAATGAGAGTTATTTTTGACAAGCTAGAGCTCTAGCCTACTTGTCTTAGCCAACACACCACCCTAACTCAAAGCCTTTCATCTTTTTTATCTGTCTCTTGATTGATATGCAACTGTAACATCACCGGGGGGTACTCGTGCACGTTAACAGTTTGGACCCTCGATTTCTTCGATCTAGTCTCACGCGTATAATGTGAAACATAGATGAGAGTCTAGATTTGGCAACTTTTATAGAAAATCTATTTTATTACAAATTCTTTTTCCAGAAATGGACTGCGTCATTAGATCTTAAAGTTGCTACCTAATGTTTTGGAAAAATTAGGAAACTCGTGACTCATGCCAAGGCCACACTGTTCATCGTTACTAAGGATGCTTGGCTTGGAACCTTAGGTATGAGAGCGGAAGGTCATTAATTGAGTACTTTAGCTCACCCGATCAAAAGATCGGTCTCTACTAAGCCATGATATGAATTTTACTAACTTCATATGTCCATATTCCAATTATTTATAAAAGCCTAAAATTTGCTATGTGAAGTAAACAAATATAGTCTGTGTCGTCCATTTTGGAACAATTTGATTTTATTATCTTGAAAATGTTTTGAATATTGCAATCATGAAAATCAATTTTATTCCAAATTAAATAACACAACATTCACCCACTGGCACACATAGAGTTATATCAAATAACCAACTAGCCACATGATAGGATGCTAAACATAATTGAAAAACACGCACATGCAAGATGCTAATATGAAAACTTACATATTTACCGACATCCCGCAAATAGGTACAAAAACAAAGTTAGTAAACAAATGCATGATCCTATATATAAGATCCTAATGCAATTAACTCATGAAATACAACTAAAGATCCGACTTCTAATATATGACATGTGAATCATCTCAAGATATGAGGTAACACACCAAAACACATAATAATCAATTAAACTCACAGATGCAAATTTAGCTTAATCTTAAGGCATGAAACATGGATGCAAAGTATGGATATGATGACAAGCAAAATACACTACATATGTACAAAATATGAAAAGCAAATGAAAGAGCGAGCTAGAAAGAAACAGGGATGAGAAATTATTACATCGCTTTGAATATTACAAATCTGAATGGGGGGAGAGGAAAAATATTACAACAAAATTAAATCTTCTAAAATACTCTCTAATTAAAAGAAAAATAATAAAAACAGAAACTGTAGGGGGCCTCAAAGACTGTTAGAGACTGTTCTTCTTGAAATCGAGAGGCTGCTGGGTTCTGTCCAGGTAAAAGTGACTAGCTAGCCAAAAAGTTAGCCGACTGGCCAATTAATTGATCGGCTAGCCAATCAGACCAAGTCGAAAACTCTATTTTGTTTCAAATACCAGAAAAACAAATGGAAAATATGCAAGTGGCTCAACCGACCACTTTCAGTTAGCTTACAACAGGTTTATAACATGAAATCAAAACAAGAAAAACAATAGAAGAAAGAAAATGCAAGAAAGTAAAAGAAAATGAAAAGTGTACAAAATTTATCTTCCAATGAAAGATTTGATTTCTAAACTTCCTTTTGATTACCCTCAAGTTAGGAAGTATGTTCTCAATTCTCAATTTGAAAATTCAAAATTCTAATTAGAATGGTGTTTCTGGGTGGTTTAATAGTATGTGTGGGGGAAGGGTTACAAGTCTCTGTTTTCTCTCTTTTAATAACACTCACTCTCTTTTGATCAAAGCTCTTAAATTTGGCTCTCACAGAATTTTTGAGATGGTTTTAGTATATGGAAATATGGAATATTAGTGTATGAAAAAATGGAAGTGTTTTGCTTCTAAACTTGAACTCTCTCTCTCTCTCTCTCTATATATATATATATATATTTCTGCTCTTAATTCATTTCTTTCTTCCTAATTCATTTCTCAGTTCAATTCCCTTCCATCCCCCCTATATTCTGATCATCTCTATTTCTATAAGCAATCAATAAATGCTGCTAAGTCAAGGAGCAGGTGGGAGACAAGGATAATGGGGTGACAAGGGTGGTTAAAATGGATGCCCTCTTTTGGGAAGAAGATAATCCCCCTTTTGACAATAGAGGCTAATGGAGGATAATGGAGGGGGTGTCTCGTGCATGAATCTATCAAGAAACAGTTGTAATGGCATGACCCACACGCATTCAACAAGAATTCTGCCGAAACTGCTCTACTCCTAGGCAAATTAGCTGGTCGGCCAATTTATTAGCTAGTCGGTCAAAAAAACCTTGGTTGGCCGACCAATTTCTTAGCTGGCTAGCCAATTAAGTTGGCTGGACGACTAATTATTTGGTCATGGCTGACTATTTTGCATGAAACAAGATTTTTCAACAGAATTATCTTCATTTCCTCTTATTTCCACACTATTCTTTGCTCTATTTTCTCAGAAAAAGCTTCATTTTGAAGTTTAAAAGTAAGCCTCACACGAAAATATTCAAAACAAAGTGTGAAATTTAAAAAGAGAGTTTGGAACGAGACTTAAATAGTTAGACCAAAATAGGCTTAGGGTTGGGAATGAAGCACAGATTCCATATTTCTTATTGAGAATTATGAGAGAAACACATTCTTGTCTTCATCATTAGGTAATCAAAAGAAAACACCCAAGTCTTAGGGCCAGTCAAAATGGGCATCTACAACAGTCCAAACACCATTAAAGCTTGATCTTGGAGTTTGTTGCTGAGAGCCTTGAGGGTGTTACAATGAGGTTTGACAACTAAAAGCTCTTCCTTTCCCTTGAACGGTAACTTTGAAGAGTTTCTCATCTTTTTCTCTCTTCTTTCTCCTCTTTTACATAGTTTTTGTCACTTTAACGTGTGATTTTCCTTGTGTTGTGGAGGGCTTGGCCACCCAATCTGTCTTTATTTTCATGTAATTCTTCTAGGATGCAATTATCTTAGCTTTTGGATATGGATGGCTTTGACACCATCTATAGAATTGTAGTGTGATCTCTTTGCTTTCATGCAATTCTCTTAGCTTTGGGATGTGGAGGGTTTTGCCACCCATATATAGGATTGTAATGTAACTTCTTTTTATTATTGTGCAATCTTCACAACCCCTTTTTCATCATCTAAGTGTTTTGTTTCATGGAATCCCTTAGGTGATCCTTTACTATCTCTCTCTTTCTCTTTGTTTTCTTTGAAGTCTAAGTGAAAGATTCCTTATCAAAAGTGTTGGAAACTCTATTCTCAATCAACTTTGAGCATGGAAATGGATGTTGAATCTATATTCCATGGATAAGAGGATGAGTTTCCAGTTACTCCTGATGATGTAATCCTTACCTAAGCTTCTCCCTTAGAAATGGTGGCAATATGCTCTCTCTAATTAATAGCATGAACTTGGGTATTAATTTACCCTTGTCCATAAAGAGATGAATGCAGGTTTCTATCTATTTTTTTGGGCTTAACTTTCTTTTAGTTTCAATTCATGCACATATTAGTTATTGTCCATCTGATAGCTTTTGTACATATCTTATAGCATCTTTTGTTGTGATATGATGGATGAAGCATATCTACATCTTCTTTGATCATCCCTATGATAGCAAGGAGTAGAAATGATGAGTATTCTTTGAAAATGTTTTGTTTGCTCTATTTTGGTTTTGTTGCACAAAATAGGATTTTCCAAATCTTTTGTCCTGCCGGCCAGATAAAAGGTATGGCCAGCAGTTTTTTCATCCAGCCAAACCAGTTATTTGTCCAACCAGATGACTTTTCTAGGCAAAACAGAACAGAACAGAACAATTTCTGACAGATAATCTCCTAGGCACTTGCAACATTTTGTTGTACTTCTATCTTTCTATCTTCTCATGATTTGTTAGATTCAACTTCGATTTAATTAAATAATTTCATTATTATAATAATTTCCAACCCTACTTCTTTCTATTCATTTCAGTTTTTGTAATAATTTCCAATCCCATGTCTTTTTTCTATCCTTTTTATTTCTATGCTTTCTCTATCTGTTGATAACATCACGTTTTCTTTTTTATTATATCCATGCCTTGCATCCATATTTCATGCATCTGGATTTGAACCATTCGCATTTGTATGCTTATCATTTCCTATGTGATTTTGTGCTCTACCCCATACTTTGAGATGATCCACATGTAATGTATTAGTTACTGAGTCCTTAGTAACATTCTTGTATATGTATTGCATTATTTTGCATATAGGATCATGCATATTTTGCTAACATTTTTCTTTATCTTTTTTGTCAAATGCCAGTAAATACTAGGTGAGCACTTATAGTTTTAGCATCTCGCATGTGCATTATTTTCTTATTATATCTAGTCTCTTACCATGCGGCTACTTGCTTAATTGATCTATCTCTATTATTACCGATGGATGGAGGTTGTGTTAGTTGAGTTGGGATGACGTAGATTCTTATGCTTCTGAACTCATTTTCTCTTAAGTTATACATATTTCAAAATTCTTTTAACATACATGAGATCAAATCATACAAAAAATGACTGGCATGGTCTATACATGATTACACTACCGCACAATGAAATTTCATCGTGACAGTAAAATTTTATTTAGAGAAATTTCTCTTTATTAGAGAGTCATCAGAGAATGTGCTAAGTCAATGGAATTTAACTTCGCCAAAGTGTTGTCGAAAATGGACTGACGATGGTCACTAGAAAATTGTCGTCGACGGTTAGAGGTACTCATCGACAGTTAGAGGTAGTTGTCAATAACTAGAGGTGGCGGCCGAAAATGGTAGTGGTAACGAAAATTTTGGTTGAATGCGGTAGAATAACAAAACTTGACTAAATGTAGTTTTGTTCAAAATGGAGTTAGTGTCCTTAAACTAATGCACATATTTCAGTTGTCCTTAAACTATTACAAAATATTTTCTAGGGAGCTAAATTAAAAAATCTCATTAAAAAAGTAATAGGTATTACCTGAAGTGGTGTGGTGAGGGCATTTTTGTCACTGTCTATTTCGGAGCACTTATACTAATATAAAAAATTGTGTTGTCCTTATCCTTCTAAAAAAATATTAGTATGGATTTGAAAATAAAATTCCCCTTAAAAAAAAAAAAAGTAAATTGGTGATAAATCCAATTTAGAGAGTATCTAAGGCATTAGGTCCAATGGATTTTTTTGTTGGTGAAAGGTCCACCATTTGTGAAATAGTTTTGTGAAAAATCCTTTTGTTAGTTTTAAAGGGCATTTTGTTTCCAATTTTAACCCAGTAATTTATCTGTTGACTTTCGTTGACTCTGTTCAAAATTTTTCCTATATGCTCAAAATTTTTTCCTATCTATTGAAATTTTTTCTTATCTGTTGAAAGAAAAATTTATATCTATCTGTTCAATTTTGTTCAAGTTTATATCTATCTGTTCAAATTATTTTCTATCTAATCAGATTTATATCTATCTGTTCAATTTTTTTGACTATTTATTCAATTTTTCCCCTATCTGCTCAAATTTGTTCTCTAAATTCTATCTATCTATTCAATTTTTTCCCCTAAATTCTATTTATTTATTCAATTTTTATCTATTCAAATATATGTCCAAATTTTATTATTTGTTCATTTTTTTCCCTTATCTGTTCAAATATCTATCCAAATTTTATTATCTGTTCATTTTTTTTTGCTTATTTGCTTAAATCTATCTATATCTATCTCTCTATCTTCCAAAAAATAAATCTCTTTGTTGAAACACTATTTGCTAGAAATATGTGTAAAAACTTTTTTGCTTATCTATTGCAATCATCAACAACAACAAAAAAGAAAGAAAAAATAAATAATCAGATCATCAATAACAAGAAGCTCCTATTGATTTGTTAAAAATCAGTATCTATTAAAAATCCTACTATCTGTTAAAAATCCAGAAAATATTCAACAGATCCAAAAAAAAATTTCTACTATCTGTTTAAAATACAAAACAATTCCCATTATTTGTTAAAAATCCAACAGATTTGTGTTTTATTTGTAAATAGATCTTATGAGTGAATGAAGAAGATGAAGAGATGAGAGTGAAAGAAAATGATCTGATCAGTGAATGTATCTACTCTGACCTTGAACATCTATTGAAGCTCAAGTCTTGTTGCAATCTATTTCAGCATTGTCATTATCATCATCATCATCACCACCACCATCATCAACAACAACTAAAAAGAAAAAAATGTAACGAAAATGAAATCTCATCATCATTAACAACAACAACAACAACAACAACAAGCATTTACAGTTTTTAGTACGGGTGCTCTGATCTATATCACCGTCGTGGTTGAGTATCTCACTACTCAAGCGGAAGAAATTTGAATAAGGTGAGAGAGAGAGAGAGAGAGAGAGAGAGAGAGAGAGAGAGAGAGAAAGAGAGAGAGCCATACGAAAATCATAAATATTTGAAGAACAAGCTCGACAATGATAACGATGATGATGTATCTAAGGAAAACTTAAAAGGTCGAAGCTTTTTAGAAGTATAGGAGGGGCTTACAAGGTTGATTTGCCAGAGGCTTTGAGAGCTTGAGAATGAGCCAATGTTCGACTGCATGCGAGGAATTTGTGAATTAATTCAAATTTCAAAGGGAGAATTCTAATGAAAAAAATAAAAGAGTTCAGAATAAAAAATAGGGATTTCAATACTAGAGTTGTTAATGAAACCGCCATTAATGGAGAGGTATGAACATGAAGCCTATTGAGCTTTTCAAGTCTCTCTCTATCTCTCTATAGCAACGAGCATGAAGTAATAAGGAAAAGAGAAGCTACCGATTCCATCGAGGTCGGCGGTGATTGAGCAAATCAGGTGAAGGCGTGTAGCACCCGCCTCCTTAATTAACTGCTAATTCTATGGTTTGTCTTGCTTATGTGTTTATATGTTGTTTATATGCTTCTATGTGTGATGATTATGTGTTATGTGCTATTTGAATGGTGTTATAGTCAACAGATATGATAGAAGGTGAAATGAACCTATCTAAATCGTTAAACCTTAAGGTTAAAATTAAATGTTTGGACTAGGGTGAATAGAGCGTAATTCACCTTAGCATAATTAAGTTTGGGTCAAGTTAAATTAGGTTATAATGAGGATTGACTTGATTTAAGTGAATTTGATTTAAATTAATTCAAGCTTAAAATTGATTAAGGAAAATTAGAGATAGATATTTTGTTATGTTTGGAACTCAACAATAAGTAGAGCAAAACTAGTAGACTTGAGAGAGAGAGATATAATCTGTATAAGAGAGAGAGAGAGAGAGAGAGAGAGAGAGAGACTTAGGAGAACAAGAAGATGAAGAAGAATGAAAAGAGAAAGAAGGGAAATTGAGCAAATCTTCACCAAATTAACCATCTAAGGTAAGAATCCTCCTCTAATTTCATGAATCTAAGTTGTATTACCCATGAAGTTATAGAATCTTGGTTGAATTAAGAAGTTGAGTGGTGAAAGTTGAGGTTGAGAACCCTAAAGAGAAGAATTGTAGAAACTAGCTCAAGATATTGATTTACATGGCATTCTTCATGTTCACACATTTGTTTCTTGCATGAGTTTTGAGATTTAAGGGGGAAGCCTCCATGGATTTTGAGATTAGAACTCATTACATGCATGGTTCATACTTTTCTTCTTAAATCCAAGATTGTGGACTTGTAGATGGCAAAATGAGTTTTGTTTTGAAGTTATAATTTTGTTTGAAGTTTAAAGTTTGAAATTGAAGATGTTTTTAAGAGTTTGGGCCTTGTTGTTCATCCATTTGAAGTTGGAGTTTGAAAATGAGGAAGTTCTAGTTTGCAGTAGAATTTCAGATTGGTTTTGAACCCAGGCTGCTTGAGCGACCAACCCTTCTTTGCACCAACATGCATTCTGCTCGCACGTGCGGTCAACAGGGCTGGCTTAGTTTGGTTTTCTCTTACTTTCAGGCCTCTGTTTACATGGTTTTCAAATGTTTTCATATGCATATGCATTTCATGAACACAAAAGAAATGATGGAATGAATATGAACACTTTAGGAAATAAGTAACGGATAGTGTATGAACCAATTGAATAGATGGAATGTATTGTGAACCGTTGTGCTTGCATGTGTTTGTGTAGGTCAGACGCCGCACTGTGATCACGTGTTACATGGAGCCAATTATAAATAACAACATTGTAAAGATATGTTCAATTATAAGTATTTTCTGACTTATATTATACTTTGTTTATAAAATGATGATTTCTGTTCAGTTGAATGATTGTCTTGTTTTTCTAAACTGTATTTGTGGCATCCTTAGCATCTGTTTACCGTTACTGTTACAGAGATCTCTGTCAATTCCAATTCTTGGAACTTCTATGTACTGTATTGATGGCAGGTCCATCAATTATGACTGTTCGGTCTTCATGACCTACTGTACAGTTTTGCTACTGGATGTACCACGTATGACTGCTATGATTTTTGTATGAAATATGAATCTGATAAGCAAGTGATTCTAATTTTCTGTTCACTGTTAAAATTGACTAATTTGGATTATAGTAAGGACATCATTCATTATCCCTTTACATAGTTGTTATTCACTGGGCTCTAGCTCATTGTTATATAAATGTATGTAGGTGATCAAGGACAAGGTGGAACTTAGCGGCGACAACCTAGCCTCTATTCCTACCGGTCAAGTGTCAAGGCTTTCGGGTGGTACTAGATATCCTTTTGAGATTCATTCATGTGATATGAATGATTTATGATTTTTGTATATCTTTGGATAATGGGATTGAAATCCCTCCTTTTGTTTATGTTTTTGGTATACAAACTTGACATGGACTGATGTAACATATATGTCTATATAAAAGTTCATTTTGGTTCATTTAAGCCTTCATAACTTGTTGGATGATTTATTTTCTTATGTATTGGCTTTCTCTAGCCCCGTTACTGTATTACTGTTAAGTAGGCCTTTGGTAATCACGGATTACTGGCCGCTTACGACACTAAACCTATAGGCTCGGGTTTGGGTCGTGACAAGGCTGGCAGAGCAAGAGGCAAAACAAGGTGAAACGAAGCGATTGGCGGCTAGGCGGTGGTTGTGGCGGCGGAATGGGAGTAGAAAACTCTAGATTTGAAATCGATGAGGAGAGAGAGAGAGAGAGTGTGTGGGTTTGGTTTGGAAACAACGGAATCGGTTATGTAATATATATATATTATATATATGCATGATTATTTTGGTCATTTTGTTTACCCTTGTCCTTATGGATAAAGTATCTCAACGCTTGAACCTTTAGCCAAATAAAATTTCAATTTCAATTTCAATTTATGAATCGAGTGCCCAAAAAACATAAGAGTTCTACTGGGTAGCTCGAAAACGAGCTACCCCAAATGGCTCAAATGCCAAAACAGCGTCGTTTGGCACTTCATTTTTTTTTTAAACTGGTTTGAGAGAATGAAAGAGAAACACAGAGGTGAGAGAAAGAGAGAAGGTGGAGGAAGAGAGAAGAATTCTTTCATGCATTCCATCAAACACCATACTAGCATCTTCCAAAGACCCACATTTAGCATACAAACTAACCAATTTAAACCCACATTTTGCATCTCTTTTTGAAACCAAACTCAGAATCTTCCTCTTCTTTCTCTATTATTTTCTGTTTGGTATTTTTGGTGATTTCAAAATCAAAATCAAAATCAAAATCAAAATCAAATCCCAAAATCAAAACCAAACCCACAAAATAAAAATCAAAACAAAATCAAAACCCAATCAAAAAACCAAACCCAACACAAGATCAAAATCAATGGAGTAAATAGCAGCTATGGCTTCTTCTAAGTGTCCATTTTTGCAGAGGAAGTTCAAATGTGTTTCTGTGACTCTCGAATCAAGTTTTATGGAGACTACTGGGTTGAAAGCATCGATGTATGTGTTGGGTTCAAGTGGGTTGAGCATAGTGTACAAGGCGGTGATGGAAGATGGGAGTGCAGTGGCAGTGATGAGGATAAAAGAGGGAGGAAGTGAAAGAAAGAGGAGAAAGATGGAGGTTTTGTTGGAAAATTTGGTTTATAAGGCTTATTTTGGGCCAACTTTGAGCCCAAAATTGAGTGGGCCCCTGACGTCTTTTGGGGCTGGTCCGAGACGTGTTCCTTGCCGCGTGGCAAGTCACACAGTGAAGACGGTTCGTCAAAACCATTTATGAGTGAATGGGAAGTTGATGTCATTTTCAAATTCGAGAAATGGACATTTAAAGATTTAGATGTGGGTTTCCTTTTAATAGGTTGTCCCACATTGAAACTTTAAGAGAGCTTTTTTGTGTATATAAGCTCTAGACTACAACACTTGGGTTGGGCCCCAAGGGGCACCCTAAGTTTGTAGAATGGAGAAGTTATGGACAAAGTGAATCTTGGCCCAAACCACCACACCGCGCGCGCGCGCCGCAACCGCCGTCCGTCCGGCCGAGCCGAGCCATGCCGGGCACGGTTGTGAGTCGGGTCGGTTCTAATATTAATTTTTTAGACAAAATTTATTTGGATCTTTTCCAAAATTTCTTGCTGGAAAAATTAATTTAATTTTTGTAATTTGAATTTGAATTCAAATTCTTGTCCAATAGTTGTGCATCCTTCTGTCCGAATTTCCTACAGTAACTACCGAATAGATTTAATCAGTTTTAGATCTATTATACAATGCAAACAGGTCTTAATCTGTTGCATCTGGACAGATTGAATTTCGAACAGATCATACAGTCCAAACAGGTCTTAATCTGTTACACCTGGACAGATTGAATTTCGGACAAATTCAAATTCAACTGTAGCAGATCTGTATCTGTTCAGTTTAAATACTGCATCTGTTCACTTCCTTGGTACCCCCCTGTTTGGGTCAAACTTTTTGCCTATAAATACCAACATTCTAGCAGTGTTTAAAGGATCCGAAAATCAATCTAAAAATTCCTTTTGTTGTCCTACTTTGCTCATTTGGTGCATTATTCTTCATTTTAGTTTTAGAATAAAATTCAGAGAGTTTAGAACACAAGTTTCTAGTTCGCCGGACAAATTTGTTTGGAGTGCTACTACAAATTTGTAAAGATCATTGTAGCTTGAAAGATAAACGCCATTAGTCCGTAAGTATCGAATTGGAGCGAATCTGTCTTAAGGACAGAGTGTCACACATTCGACTTGGTCTTTTATTTTTCCATTCGGTTTGACAAAATAAATTCTGTAAGTTATTTATTTTATTTTGTTTGATTTAGTTTCAATTTATTTTATTTACACAGAAGATTGTTCCAACAATTTTAAGACAGATTCGAATTATTCTGTTTACAGAATTTTTTGTTTGTTCCCTTTTTTCTTTCTTGTTCTTATAAAAATTATTTTTTGTGGATTTACAAAATAATATTCTGGTTAGAAAAACAAATAGTGATTATATGTTATTTGACAGATAGTAGTAATATGATGTCTATTTTCTTTGACAACTAGCAATAATATACTAGTGTCATTAACAATTCAGAATATTTATTTGTGAAATTTTGTCAGAAATTAATTTTGATTTTTGGAAATTATTTTCTGAGTATTCATTAATTAAAATTCTGTTTCAGTTTTTTAATTATTGAAGTGTTACAGAAATTTAATTTTCTGTGTGGAATTAATTTGGTTAAATTAAATTTTATTTTATTTCCAAATTAATTGAAAAATAAAAGTTACATTTCTTGTTTCTTTTATTTTTACAGAATTTAATTCTGTGAATTTGGATTAATTTTCTATGTAGTATAAATTCTAATTATAATTTTGTTTTATAATTTAGAATTCATGGCTACTGAAACAAATGCTCAAACAAGTACTAGTGTGGTGGCTGCAATTGCGCCGACTCCCTCTCCTATTGTGACAGTACCGGTAAATCACGGTGAGAAGCCAAAGAAGTTCTTAGGAATTGATTTTAAAAGATGGCAACAGAGAATATTGTTCTATCTTACAACTCTGAACCTGGCTCCTTTCCTCCGTGAGGATGCTCCTATTTTGAAAGAGGATGAAACCGACCGACAAGTGGTTGCTGCGGTCGATGCCTGGAAACATGCTAATTTCCTTTGTCGAAACTACATCTTGAACGGGCTTGACAACACATTATACAACGTCTACAGTCCTATTAAGACAGCAAAGGAACTTTGGGAGTCTTTGGAGAAAAAATACAAAACGGAAGATGCCGGCTCAAAGAAATTTGTAGTTGGCAAATTCCTGGATTTTGTGATGGCTGATTCTAAGACTGTGATCAGCTAAGTTCAAGATCTCCAACTCATTCTGCATGACATTCACACAGAGGGCATGTCTCCCAGTGAATCCTTCCAAGTTGCAGTCTTAATTGAGAAATTACCACATGGCTGGAAGGAATTCAAAAACTACCTCAAACACAAGCGCAAAGAAATGTCTTTGGAAGAATTGATTGTGCATTTGAGGATTGAGGAGGACAACCGCAATTCTGAAAAGCGAGCTGGTAAGCATCCTATGGAGTCTAAGGCAAATGTGGCGGAACATGCTTCAAAAACCAAGAAACGAAAGTCTTTTGAAGAAAGTTCATCACAAGGCTCTAAAGGGGGAGAAAATAAAAAGTACAAGTTTAATGGCAAATGTTACATCTGTGACAAAGAGGGACATCAGGCCAAAGATTGCCGTAACAAAGGCAAAAGCAAAAGAAGAACAAGCAAGAAGCCTGCTCAAGCTCATATGACCGAAGTGGACAATATTTCCAATGGTGTAGATGACATCAATCTTTCTACAGTTGTTTCCGAGGCAAATCTTGTCGGAAATCCTAAAGAATGGTGGGTGGACACTGGTGCTACTCGCCACATTTGTGCCGACAAAAAGATTTTCACATCATATTCTACAGTGGACAACGGTGAACAACTTTTTATGGGCAACTCCTCAACTTCCAAAGTTGAAGGACAAGAAAAGATTGTACTTAAGATGACATATGGAAAGGAACTGACTCTCAACAATGTGCTGCATGTACCGGACATTCGCCAAAATCTTGTTTCCGGATCTTTGTTGAGTAAGAATGGATTTAGGCTAGTGTTTGAGAGTGATAAATTTGTACTTACTAAGAATGGAATATATGTAGGGAAACGTTACATGTCTGATGGCCTTTTCAAGATGAATGTAATGACCGTTGTACCCTCAGTTGTTAATAAAAATACATCTTCTTCTTACTTGCTTGAGTCTTCAAATTTATGGCATGCTAGACTAGGACATGTTAATTATGGATCTTTGCGTAGATTAATTAATATGGAATGTTTACCTAAATTTGACATTGATTCAAATCATAAATGTGAAATTTACGTTGAGACAAAATTATCCAAAACTCCTTTTCATTCAATTGAAAGAAGTACGGAACCACTTGAATTAATTCATAGTGATTGTGATTTTAAATTAATTCAAACTAGAGGTGGGAAAAAATATTTTATCACTTTTATAGATGGCTATACTAGATATAGTTGTGTTTATTTAATTCGAACTAAGGATGAAACTTTGGAAACTTTCATTCAATATAAGAATGAAGTTGAAAATCAACTTGGTAAGAAAATCAAAAAACTAAGAAGTGATAGAGGTGGTGAATATGAATCACCTTTTGGTGAGTTTTGTAAAGAACATGGAATAATTCATCAAACCATCGATCCTTACTCACCTCAGCAAAATAGAATTACTGAAAGGAAAAATAAGACTTTAAAAGAAATGATGAATGTCATGTTAATAAGTTCTGAATTACCTCAAAACTTGTGGAGGGAAGCAATACTTTCTGCAAATTATATTTTAAATAAAGTACCCCGAAAGAAAGTGAATCAAACACTTTATGAATTGTGGTATAGGAGAGTACCATCCTACAAATACTTAAAAGTGTGAGGGTGTTTGGCTAAAGTGGCTATTCCTAGTCCTAAAAAGACTAAGATAGGTCCTAAAACCATTGATTGCATTTTCATTGGTTATGCCAAGAATAGTAGAGCGTATCGGTTTTTGATTCATAAATCAGAATATTCCGAAATGCATGTAAATACTATTATTGAATCTCGGAATGCATCTTTCTTTGAACATGTATTTCCAAATAAGACTGGACAAGAGACTAGTAATAATATAAGATCTCATGATGCTATTACTAGTCAGGATCAAGAACATGAACATGATCAAGAGCAAGAGCTAGATCAAAATGAAGAAGAGAAACTTAGGTGTCGTAAACGTGCTAGAACCTCAAAATCTTTTGGTCCAGATTTTCTAACATTTTTGTTAGAAAATGAGCCTTTGACTTTTAAAGAGGTTATGTCCAGTCCTGAGGCTCCTTTATGGAAAGAAGCTGTCAATAGTGAAGTTGAATCCATCTTGCAAAATCACACTTGGGAATTGGTGGATTTGCCACCAAGTTGTAAACCTCTTGGGTACTAGTGGATTTTCAAAACTTGTGGTCAAAGGTTTTAGACAAAAAGAAAGTCTTGATTACTTTGACACATACTCACTAGTTACTAAAATAACATCCATTAAAATGCTAATTGACATTGCATCTCTATACAATCTAGAAATTCATCAAATGGATGTGAAAACTGCTTTCTTAAATGGTGAGTTAGATGAAGAAATTTACGTGGAACAACCAGAAGGTTTTTCTGTTCCAGGAAAAGAAAAAAAAGTGTGTAAATTGGTTAAATCATTATATGGTTTAAAACAAGCGCCAAAGCAATGGCATGAGAAATTTGATAAGGTAATGATCTCAAATGGTTTCAAAATTAATGAGTGTGACAAATGTATTTATATTAAAAACACAGACAAAGATTATGTCATTGTATATCTTTATGTAAATGATATGCTTATCATAGGTAGTAATAATGACATGATTAAAACTACCAAGAAAATGTTAAATAAACATTTTGACATGAAGGACATGGGCATTGCTGATGTAATTCTTGGTATGAAAATTACCAAAACATCAGAAGGTTATGCTTTGTCACAATCTCATTACATTGAGAAAATACTTGACAAATTCAGCAAAGATAATGATCATCTTGTTAGAACACTTGTAGATGTTAATTTGTTTCTATCTAAGAATGTACAGGAAAGTATTTCTCAATTAAAGTATGCCCAAATTATTGGAAGCTTAATGTACTTGATGAACTGCACTCGCCCAGATATAGTTTATGCAGTAAGTAAATTAAGTAGATATACGAGTAATCCGGGAGTAAAACACTGGAAAGCTATTATAAAGGTTCTAAGATATCTCCAATTTACTCATAACATTGGGCTAAATTATACTAGATATCCAGCAGTACTTGAAGGATACTGTGATGCAAACTGGATATCGGATACTAGAGACTCAAAGTCCACCAGTGGGTATGTCTTTACTCTAGGTGAGGCGACTGTATCTTGGAAATCTTCTAAACAGACTTGCATTGCTAGGTCTACTATGGAATCAGAATTCATAGCTTTAGACAAAGCAAGAAAAGAGGCAGAATGGCTTCGCCACTTCCTTGAAGATATTCCAATATGGCCAAAATCGGTGCCTGTTATATGCATACATTGCGATAGTCAATCAGCAATAGGTAGAGCACAAAGTCATATGTATAATGGTAAGTCACGATACATTCCTCATCGACATAACACCGTGAGACAACTACTCTCTAATGGAATTATTTCCATTGAATATATGAAGTCTAAAGACAACATAGCGGATCCACTAACCAAAGGGTTAGCAAGAGAGTTAGTTGAGAATTCATCGAGGGGAATGGGACTTAAGCCTATTAAATAAGAGTTACCACAACGGCAACCCAACCTAGTTGACTGGAGATCCCAAGATCTAGGTTCAAAGGGACAACCGAGTTGTGTATGACTTAGAAAGATCACTGGGGAGTCCAACTCCTACCCATTTCTAGGACGAAATAGTGATGTCTGCAGCGTTTTAGGTTGAGTAAAATTTTAATGATTCTTATATCTAGGTAAACTTAGTGGAGTATGGCAGGATACTCTTTATAGGAATTACCTATATGAATGTGAATTGGGCCGGTTCTATGAGATTTGTGAAGGGCTACAATTCTCTAGAGCACTCGTGAAAGATCAGGTTGTTCAGGGCCAAAATGAACACAATAATGAGAACTAAACAGTGTCTGGGATATACTGTGTGAGTTCTATTGTTTTAGTTTACACAAACGGCTGAACAGTTCAAGACATCATGTTCACTGGTTAGCTAGTAAATCCGATAGTGTCTCACAAGAGAAGGTTCAAAGCCAAAAGCTACCTATCCTTTGCAGAATATTTCCAATTTCTGTACTCTCCGACATTAGATCATGTTGTTGCATTTTCTCTCCATCAAATTCTATTCATGTTGGGGATTGTTGGAAACATTTGGTTTATAAGGCTTATTTTGGGGCTAACTTTGAGCCCAAAATTGAGTGGGGCCCCTAACGTCTTTTAGAGCAGGTCCGAAAAGGTGACGTGTTTCTTGCCGCGTGGCAAGTCACACGGTGAAGACGGTTCATCAAAACCATTTATGAGTGAATGGGAAGTTGACATCGTTTTTGAGTTCGATGAGTGGACATTTAAAGATTTAGATGTGGGTTTCCTTTTAATAGGTTGTCCCACATTGAAACTTTAAGAGAGCTTTTTTGTGTATATAAGCTCTACACTACAACACTTGAGTTGGGTCCCAAGGGGCACCCCAAGTTTGTAGAATGGAAGAGTTATGGACAAAGTGAATCTTGGCCCAAACAACCACACACGTGCGCCCCGCCGCCGTCCGACGTAGCTGAGCCGTGCTGGGCTCGGGTGTGGGTTGTGGATCGGGTTGGTTCTAATATTAATTTTTTAGACAAAATTTATTTGGATCTTTTCCAAAATTTCTTGCGAGAAAAATTAATTTAATTTTTGTAATTCGAATTTGAATTTGAATTCAAATTCTTGTCCAATAGTTGTGCCTCCTTCTGTCCGAATTTCCTACAGTAACTGCTGAACAGATTTAATCAGTTTCAAATCTGTTATACAGTCCAAACAGGTCTTAATCTGTTGCACCTGGATAGATTGAATTTCGGACAAATCATACAGTCCAAACAGGTCTTAATCTGTTGCACCTGGACAGGTTGAATTTTGGACAAATTCAAATTCAACTGTAGCAGTTTTTAGAACAGTTATTTAACTGTAGCAGATCTGCATCTGTTCAGTTTAAATACTGCATCTGTTCACTTCCTTGGTACCTATTCGGGTCAAACTTTTTACCTATAAATACCAACATTCCAGTAGTGTTTAAAGGATCCGAAAATCAATCTAAAAATTCCTTTTGTTGTCCTACTTTGCTCATTTGGTGCATTATTCTTCATTTTAGTTTTAGAATAAAATTCAGAGAGTTTATAATACAAAGTTCTAGTTCGCCAGACAAATTTGTTTGGAGTGCTACTACAAATTTGTAAAGATCATTGTATCCTGGGAGATAGACGCCATTAATTCGTAAGCACCGAAGCGGGGCGAATCTGTCTTAAAGACAGAGTGTCACACACTCGATTTGGTCTTTTATTTTTCCATTCGATTTGACAAAATAAATTTTGTAAGTTATTTATTTTATTTTGTTTGATTTAGTTTCAATTTATTTTATTTACACAGAATATTGTTCCAACAGGTTTAACAGAGATAAGATAGATCTAGGATGAGAGGGATGAGAGAGAACAGAGATGGAGAGGAGAGGAGAGGAAAGGAGAGAGATAGAAAGGAGAGAGAGAATTTGTATCATTTTGGGCCATTCGAGCTCACTATTTTCGAGCTGCGAATCATTTTTCAAAACATAAATACCAAAACACAGAATAAAAAAAACAAAACCAACGAGGCTAACCTGATTGGCCAATAAAATAAGAATTAAATGAAATGTATTTATAAAAAATATTAATAAAAAAAAGATACTAATAACAAACAACCCATACAATTGTACCACTCGTCAGACTATTGGTGCGAGAGACGTTCAAATAAAAGAATGGAGGAATCTACGTAAAAAACTAACATTATGTTTAGCCATTTTTATTTAAATTTGAATAGGTCATAGTCAGTGAAAAAGTATTTTTTTGGACTTTTTTGAGTTAGACTATTTGACTATTTATTATTATTTTTTTAATAAAACCGTGAAATTAAAAAAAGATTTTTTTCTACATTAATTAGTTTAACATAAAATTTAGAGATTTGAGATAATCTAAGTATATTTTTTGATTTTTTATAAAAAAAATATATAAAAAAATAAAGTGATGTGACCTTAAAAAAAAAAGTATACTAATATAGTAGATGTCAAATAATGTCTTGATAAAACTCAACCAAAAAATTATTTTTCAAATATTTTCTTGTAGGTGAAAAAATTGAAGTTTTAACTTATTAGTTATTAATATATATATACATATTTTATTTTATCACCAAATTTATTTTATAATTTTATTTCACTTTTTTAATATGTATTCATACAATAATCTATATATATGTGTGTGTATGTAAGTCCCACCAAATTTAAAAAATAATATGATTTTGATAAGAAATCGCATGGACAGTAAAGAATTAGAGTAATATATTTTGATAATATATACTAACTCTCTTGTATAATATAGAGTTATAAAATATTGTACAAACTGTAGCAATCCCGGTTTCAATCTTTTCTTTTATGTTTTTCCACTTCGACTGGGCCGGTCGGGGGTCGAGGGGGCAGCGCCCCTTCGCGAGGGTCCAGGAGGCAACGCCCCTTGGCGGGTCCAAAGGCAGCTCCCTGGCGGGGTTGAGGGGCAGCGCCCCTCAAAAGAAAAATTCATAATGCATTCGAAGTTACTTGACCTATGTTCGCAAAAATACTGGGAGAACGTATTTCACGCTTGAGCATGGGGTTTCACATTTTGTGTTCAAAGGTTTCCACTTTATAAGCATTTGGACGCAAAATGTTTCCTCTCTCAGTGATGTGGGACTCAAAGAGTGGACGAAAGTGTTGTGCCAAACGACGTCGTTTGGTGTGTTTGTTGGAAGTCCCACATCGATTACAAGATACAATTTAAGGTGGACAAACTTCTATATAAGTGCAAGTGCAGAGGGTTAGCTTATCAGCTTCTATGGTTCTTTCTTGGTTTAATGAGCCATTACGAGCCGAGCTCAAGTTATAAATTTTAGTTGTGCCGAGCTGGATTTTGGCCATAGTTCCATTGGGATTTTGGCCATAGTTCCTTCGCCAAAGTTGTGTAATTTCTCGAGGGCTTTGTGGTGTGTGGTGGAGATCGAGTTTCATCTCTTTTCATCTTCTCCATTTGAGCTCTGAATTTGAGGTAGGGATTCATACTCATTCTTATGTGTTTTAACATAAATGTTGAGTTATTTGTATAGATGATTTGATTTGGGAACTTAAGATTGGAGATGTATAACGTTGAAAACGGCGGTTTTGTTCAATTGACTCATACCTATGTGTTTTGGTTTTAAAAATGGAGATTATTGATGTTTTTGATAATAATTGAGCCTTTGGGTCAATATTGAGAAAAAGGGAAAAATGCCATGTTTAGGTATATTTGGGCCATTATTGTAATTAATGACAATTAATACGGAAATATGAAATTGAGTTGGAAATAATAAAATCGACTCAATATAAGGTAGAATGGTGGAGTTGGATTCTTTAATCACTCACTTTGAAAATGTTGAGATTATATATATCTGTTGTAGCATTTATTTTCTGTCTAGAAATAACTGCTTTGGGCTATCGGTGGAGGATAGTCTTGATTATTGTAGACAATGCATGATGATTAGGCAAACTAAAACTAATCAATTGAATATGTCATCGAATATAGCGACTGAAATAATGCATTAACTTTATGTATTAATTGATTGTATATGATCTACGTTTATATACATGTACTGTGTGGGAGGAGATAGGGGATGTACTCCACGGTTTAGAGGAAGATAGGGGATGAACCTCTAAACCGGATTTTGTGTGACATTGATACAGCACTACAATATGTATCAAGTGTTGATTATGGAAGTGTTTAAATTGATTTGATATAGCACTAAAATGTATATCGTTATCAATTGTGAAGTATAAAAGTGATTCCATGTTATGTTGATACAGCACCGAAATGTGTATCTTTCGTAAAGGGTGGAAATAGTTTATGTGTTATCGATACAGCATTAAAATGTGTATCCATCATGAATTTCAAAAGTGTTTTAAAGATGAGTCTTAATCTCATTAAGTTATTGGGCTAAGTGTTGAGCCTTGTTTTCAAACTCGAAGTTGAAAAAGAAATGGGAAATGAAATGTAACATGGACTTAATGTCATGAAACCGGAAATGTTAATTTGAGTCTTTATCTCAATTGAAATGGAAGTACTGTTGATATGAGATATAATCTCACTTAAAGGGTATGGCCAGGTTTTGAGCCAAGATTATGAATTAAGAAATGGTAATTATTATGAAACATGGATGCATTTATCATGTAATTGAAATGGATTATGAATGGATATATGTGGGTCAAACATTTATCGAATGCTTACGTTTTAGTTATTGCCCATATTATGTTTAGCATATCTCTACTGGGCTGTTAGCTCACCCTATACGGGAATATCATTTTCAGGTGCAGGTGAGATGTTACCTCCAAGGTAATAGCATGGATGGACTCTCGGGAAGCAAGAGTTTCCTAGTTATGTTTTATGTGTGCATGAGTGTTATTTGTAAAGCCAAGGGCTTAATGTGTAATGAGCGAGACTCTATTGTGTAACCAAGCAATGTCTTGGAAAGATGAAAGCCTATATGGCATTTAATTGCTTGCTAAACAGTGAACTCTGATATATGAATTTATGATGCTTCTTATATTTATTCCGCATATGAGTTATCTTTATTGCAATATTTGGGGGCGTGACACAAACTAACTAATCTTATAAAAGAAATTCTTATATGTCGTGCAGTAATAAAATTTAAAAAATTAAAATAAGACCCATTTTAATGATATCATAAAAAAAAAAATATTGCTATACAAATAAAAAAAATTTATATACAATTTTATTTTTATAAATTAATATGGCATGAAGTGATAAAACTTTGAAGGAAAAATTAGCAATACATCCTCCATATAGTTTGGATAATAGGAAAAATTGAAGATAATTTTCCTTCCTGGTTAAGATCCCTCAGTAGGGTATTATTATTTTAGTAGCTTAGGTTTTTCATCTCACCTTTACATTGTTTAAGTGATTTCAAAATTTTAAAATATAATAATTTTTTATTTACATCTCTATTTTTTGTAAAATATTTCTGACAAGATCTTTCAAACAAATACATAAGTAATATGAAATTCTAAAGAAAAAACAATTCATTAAATTTTACTGATTCACTGACTTGATCATTGAAATTTCATTGACCTAGGTCAGTTAAATTTTAGTGACTTGGTTATCAAAATTTCACTGACTTAAACTGACTTGGTTATCAAAATTTCACTAATCAACTGAAATTTCACTGATTTAGACGTGGTTATCAAAATTTCACTAATTAACCAAAATTTCACTACTTGTCTTAGGTTATTGAAATTTTGTCAACTTTTTTTTTTTAGAAGTTTGCATTCATCATGGAGCTTATTTTATAGATCTTGATGAAACGATTCAAAATATACAAATTTTATAAAATAAAATAATAAAAATAAAAATAAAAAACCCAAAGATTTAGATCAAAAGTTATAGAATTTTAAAATTTCAAATGAGTTAAAAAAAGGTTATATAATTTGTCACCATGTGTTTTGGATGATCTAAATTAATATTGAAAATTATATTATTCTTATCTTTCTAAAAAAATATTATTAGAGATCTTAAACGAAAAATTCCAACTTTAAAAGATGAAATGAACCTAGTTTATTAATAGAAAATTTTAAGGGCCCATAATATCATACAATGCTTTCGAAAAGGTGAGACTCATTAACACGTAACTCCTACATCTTGTGAAAATATTATATTTAGGCCTTGTTTGGGTAGTGCAAAATAATCCAAAAAGTCAAAAAGTTACTCAAAAAGTTAAAAAGTTAACACTATTCACCAAAAGTCAACAATTACGGCTGCACAACTCTCAATTCAAATTTTCTTCTAAAAACCAATTTTCACAATTTTTTATTACACATTTTTCCATAAAAAGTCAAAAAGTTAACCTAGACATACATATTTTCAACCTCAATTTTTTAGTCAAAAAAGACAAAAAGTACACTTATTTAGTCTTCCCAAACAAGGCCTTAATTCTATAAATTGATTTTGTGTTCATAGAAGAACTATTATTAATATGATAAAAATTCATTTCAAAATTTGTTTATATGATATTATTTTATGATAAATATTATCTATGTATACTATTATTAAAAGTGAACAACTCACTTAGTTTTCATGAATCTCGTTCTTACCTTTTGTCAAGTATCAATTTTTCCATTTAAAAAAAAATTAATAGTTACAAGAGTGACATAATATTTGAACCTATGACTATCGATATACTAAAGAACACTTAGATATATTTTTAATTCAAAATTAAAATTTACATTTTAAGCACACTTATCAATAAGTTACACTCCTAATATATATATATATATATATATATTCATTTAAATTACACTCACAAAAATAATATTTAAATTCCATATGATGGCGTTTATTCTTGTCCTTGTCGTCAACCAGATCAATTTCTTAGCCTCTGTTTGGGAAGAGGCTTTTTGGACTTTTTTTTGGCTAAAATAGCCACAAAAAACAAAATAGGGCTATTTTAGCCATAACAAACAAAACATCACATCCAACCCATAATCATTACACTCTTCTCTCACAAAAAAAAACCAAAAAAGCCAAAAAGTCAAAAAGCCGTTCCTAAACCAAACTTTTTAGTCCAGGTTAAAATAGCCAAAAAAGTCAAAAAGCCAACCTACTTTCCAAACCAACCCTTTAATAGTGTTTTGAAAAATTGGTAAAAAAATTAACTTTTTTAGTGACTTTTTTGACTAAAAAACCTAAAAAGTGAAAAAATTGATTTTTTTCGCTTGTTGCCAAAAGATTTTTATTAGTCTTACAAATATCATGTGATTAAATACTCTCTCTGCCCAAAATAAGAGTGCCTTTTAAGAAATTTAACTTTTGTTTTTTGATAGCACAATTATTGTATTTCAAATATTTAAAATTTCCAAAAATATCATTTGATTTAAAATTAAATTAATATTTTTTTAAGAATATCAATTGTCATAATTATAAAAAATTTAAAAAAAAAGATAACATAAAAAATTCATATTATTTTATTTCTTAATTTTAGAAAAAAATAACTAATATTTTGAGAAAATGAAAAATAGAATTAAAAAAATGACTAAAAAACTCAACTCATAATTTTACATTTGAATCACAATTTTACATTCAAATTGTAATTTTAAAATTAAACCAAACAAAGCCTAATATTTTAGGACGAAATGAATAAAAATGAATAAATTTATTAATTTAGTAAAATATATATATTCTATTAATACTAAAAATAAAAATAAAAAATTGTTGGGATGTGGTCAACCCAGCCCCTGGATCCATCACTAATTCAAAGAGTGGGGGAGAAGGTAAGAACATGGGTGGGATCCACCACCTTTTAATGAAGGAAAAGTTGGCCTTTGGCCGCATTCAAAGCTTCAACACAAAACACACGTCACAAGAAAATAATAATAACACAACCAGACAAAAACCTCCTTTTTGTGTGCGTCCAAAAAGTCTGACACACTACTACCCCACCCTACTTCTCTCCTCGCTCCCTTGTTTGTTTGGTTTGTGGCCACCATCATCACTACTACAGGGCTACAGGGCCATTAATTAGGTCCAGTTTGGGAAGTTAAAAATAATTTATATTTTTATCGTTTTATTTTATTTTCATTACATTATTTTTTTATAGAAAGATAAAAAGTATACTTATTTATATCATTTTAAAATGTTACGAATTTAAAATAATTTATTAAATTTTTTATTAAACTCTTTACCTACATAATAAATTTATATATATGTGAGTCTTACATCTATATAAAAGATTTGATAAAAAAAATTAATAGATTTTTTAGAGTCTTTAATATCACTCAATTAGGGCTGGTTTGGCATCTATAAAAAAAAGATAAAAAAATTAAAAAGTTACTAAAAAAGTTAAAAAATTATCACTATTCATAAAAAAACAAATTAAAAAAAAGGTACAAGTCAAATTTTGGCATGGCAATGATGTGCTGTCAGGTGTTGTTAGAACATATATGTATATATATATATATGAATAAATATTATTGGAACGATGTGCTATCAGAACATATATGTATATAGATTGAGGTGTCACGGGTACTATTAGGCGAGTGGGAACCCACCACGAGTCCTGTTTTGATCATCGGAACCGTGAATATGTAGAACTCGTCAAGTACTATATACTTGTAAAAAATCATATTGATCAGATATCGATAACTATATGATCAAATCAGTTTTGTATAAAAAAAGGATGGTGCACAAAGTAACAGTTGACAAAGAAAATAATCCGATAGATAGCTATCGACATCCAATCAATGTGATTTTTTATAATTATATAGTACTCGACGAGTTCTACACATTGAACGGTTTAAATTATCAAAACAGGACCCGTGGTGGGCCCCCACAGGCTGAATAGCATCGTCCAGTCCGAACAGCACCGTAGGCAATCTGGTCCTAGCTGCCCACCGTATGCATGACGGTACCATCACTGTCAGTAGGCATTTATATATGTAGGGGTAATATAGTAATTTTGTTATTTTATACAATATTTTAATATACATTTTTTTTTAAAAGTCAAAAAGTTATCCCAAACAACCATATTTTTTTCTTCTACTTTTTGATCCAAAAAATCAAAAAATGCACTTTGGGAAGAGCTTATTTGGGCTCTTTTGGCTCTTTGAGCCACAAAAGACAGAATAGGCTATTTAAGCCACGACAGACAAAACATCACATCCAACCCATAATCATTACACTCTTCTCTCACAAAAAAAGTCAAAAAAGCCGAAAAGCCAAAAAGCCCTTCCCAAACCAAGCTTTTGAGCCCAGGCTCAAATAGCCAAAAAAGCCAAAAAGCCAACCCACTTCCCAAACAAAGGCTTAGAACATCACAAACAACCCCGTGTTAAGGGATCTTGATGTGATTAGAAGATTGTTTTGATAACTAATTATTTTAGGAGAAAGTTATTGATAAATTCAATCAAGGAGTGTATAAAGGATTAAAGTCAATACATATATATATATATTATGTTAGTAGAGATTCACACTTTTTTGAAATAGTTTGGTGATAAATTTTGAAATATATTTTATTTTAAATTTTATCTTTTGACATTTTTATCTGCTTGACTTTTCGTTGACTATCTGTCAAATTTATATCTATCTATTCAAAATTTTCTTATATATGTTCAAATATTTTGTCTACCTGCTTAAATTTTTGACTTTCTGTTCAATTTTTTCTTTTATTTGTTCAATTTTTTCCCTAAATTCTATCTATTTATTTGTTTATTTTTTTATCTGCTCAAATCTTTGTTACAATTCTTGTTCTAATTTTTTCTATCTGTTAAAATTCTAAAACTCTATCTGTTAAAATAATTGTCCTATTTTTTCCTGTCAGTTTCAAATTTGAACAAATCTGTTCTATCTGTCAATTTTTTTTTTTAAATTTGTTTCATCATAGTTATCATCATGAACATCAACAACAATAACAACAACACACATAATCATCTCTTCTTCTACAGTCACCAAAAAAAAAAAAAAAAAACATGAACAGATTCATCAATTTGGATTTGAGCAATGGCAGAGAGACCTCAAATCTGAGATCTGCCACAGATCCAGCAAATTCAAAGCCCCTTGCAGACACCCCATTTTTGACCGTCCTCAAGACTTGAACGTCACCGTTGGAACACTCGGTGATTATCCATGTTTGTGTTCGTTTGGAGTTCCCGGAGTTCTCGGCTCGCGCGCCTTACCTCAGGACCTCCGAACTCGACCGTTAGTGTTTGGTTTTGCACCAAACACTTGTGTTTTGCCTTGGAAGGGCAGGAAATGCTTTGTGAGGCATTCCCATACACCACCGGCTGTGGCTAGAGGCCACCGGCTGGCTTTAGTGGCCACCGGCACTATATTGTGCCGGTCGGCACTATTTTGTGCCGGTCGGCACTAAATTTTGGCAAAATGACCATTTTGTCCTGCCGACCACTGTGCACTTGCTTTCTGAGATATTTTCAGACAGCTGTGTGCCATTAGCTTCCTCTCCATACACGTGTATGGAGGGATGAGCCCTTGTTTGCTTAGCTTGTAAGTCTTACAAGTTCTATAAGAGGAAGGCTCTTCTTCTTGGCTTAAGGTTGGGAATTCTTGAGAGGTTTCAACCATTTTAGAGAGAGACCAAGCTCTGGTTTTAGGCTGGATCATATATCTATCTTATATCTCTCCTTTCTTGCTTACTTAGTACACTAGGTGCTTTAGTTCATACTTTTGCACACAAGCACCTAGTGCTCCACCTTCCTTTGGTTCCTGAGGGTCCAGAGGTTTGTTTTGAAGCTTTGGAGCTGATTTGGTACTCAAGGAGGCCAACACATCATCTTTGTTGAAGAGGCTTCAAGGGTAAGACACTAACTCTCTTTTTACCCCATTCTTGTACCTTCCTTTTGCTTGCTTTATAACAGTTTTTGGGCTTAGTGTTTGGCACATAAAAGTTCTGATTTTTGACCCTCTTTATTGTATATTAAGAGTGCTTAGTGGTTTGGGGAAGTTTGACCCCCTTTAGACCTTGAAAAGGCCCCCTTTTTGTGCTATTTTGGAGAGATCCGGGACTTGTGCGGTTGGACCTCTCCACCACTGAAATCTTGAGGGATTTCAGTGGTGGAGATGGTGCCTTAAAGTCCTAGAAAGGGGAGGGCCACCCCCTCTCCTTGTTGTCCTTGAAAAGGGCATGTTTTTGGCCTCCAAAGGAGCACCATGCTTGAGTGTGTGTTGGGCATGTTTAGGTTGTTTTCCATGCTTATATTGCCATGATATAACATGTTTCTAAGTTGGTCTTGGTCTCCTATGCATGCTTAGCATAGATCCCATGTAATGCCTCTTTGTTGCTTTAACATGCCTAGGTTGTGTGCCTCCATTTCTAGCATGTTTTAGGCTCACATCCATGAAGCTTGTATGCTTTTTTTGCCATATATGAGGTCTATCCATAGTCATTTTGGTCGACCATGACTTGTATTCCATGTCCTCTTTATGTTTGGCTTGTTGGCCTTAAGGGTACAAGTGTATAGCATGCCTTGCTTGCATTACTTTTGATGGTTTGGAACCATTTCACATGCTATTTCAGTCCCTTAGAGGTGCTTGTATGCTTACATTGCATGCCTCTTTGTTGTTTCTTAAGCTTGTGTTGCATGTTCCATGTCTAGGCCTTGTTGCATGCCTTTGAATTTATGTCTCTTAGATGCCATCTAAGTGGTCCTTTGGGTCTAATTCGACATGCTAAAACTCTGTTTTAGGTTGTTAAGTGCATGCCATATTTGCCTTGTATAAGCATGGTTTAATGCCTTATTGACTTGCTTTGAAGCTTAGGCCATTTGCATGCTTTGTTTGGCATACCTCATTGCATGATTTGGCATCATGTTTGACATGAATTTTAGAGCTTTCAATGCATGCTAGTTGGCTAGGTTTTGGTCTCTTCAAGTGTGCTTAAGAGTTGCCATGATTCATGCCTTAGTGTTGATGCTTTAACATGTGCATGTGTGTGTGTGTCTAGTCTTCATTTGTAGGCATTTTGGCCATTGATTTTAGGCCTTTTGAGTTGCCTAAGTCCATCATTTCATTGGTTTGCATGCTTGCCTTATATGCTTGTTTGCATGCTTGCATAAGTGTATCACATTGTCCACATTGCATGCCTATTTGACATACTTAGGATTTCACCACATTGACATGCATACCAAGCCTCTTGAAGTGAGTTTGATAGAGGTTTGGTACCCTTTTCGTGCCTATGTGATTTGCATGCATTTGAAAGTGAAGTTGCGTTCTTGGTTCTTAGGGCCATCACGCATGGAAATGCGCGATTGGTGGTCCGGGAATCAAGGCTCATGCCCCCTTGAGCCGATAACATGATAAGGGGTGTGTGTAGTGCATAAATACCTTGAATCACATTGCCATGCATTTTGTTGTCCTCTGCTGCTGTGGTCTGCAGGTTCTGCAGGAATTTTGTGCCGACCGGCACTGTTTAGTGCCGGCCGGCAGCAATTTGGCAGCCGATAGCTTTATTGAGTGCCGGTGGCCACACGCTTCAGCCGGTGATGCTCTGCCTCAGCCGGTGGTACCCCCCCAATGCCCTGAGAGGCACTCCTGGGACTTTGGCAATTTTCAGAGGAGGATAGCAGGGGAAACAGAGGCACACTTGCATGACAGTGCGATTCCGAGCGAATCCCGGGCGCGCGACGCATTTGGACCCTCCTCCCGAGGCATTTGTTGCTTTAAATAGATTAATTATTTGTCTAATTAATTTAGTCAATTTGTAATAATTAATTAGCTTGCGTAGTTAATTAATTTGTATTATTCTTTTAGTCCCTCCGAGCGAGGGCAAAATTGTAATAAGTGTGTGTGAGTGGGTGTATGTCTCCCAATCCCCATTTCTTTCTCCCTTTTATTTACCCGCTTATGTTGGTAGATTAGGGCATTTCTATCTTAGCATACTTTATGCTATGCATGCGTGCATCCATGCATTTGTTGACATGCATCGGGCTCGGTACGTCATACAAACTGCATCGTATTTCCAATTCCAAATTGAATACGTGATAGTTGTTGCATCTCATGTGCCATGTTTAGGGTTAGCCGAGCCTACTCTAGATTGCATCTATGCCTGTGTTGCATTAGCCACTTAACATGAACTAGGTCATGCATGTTTGCTAACCAGTTTACTGTTTTTGGCACGGAGTACGATGTAAGTATTTTACGCTTTAGCATACCACCTGCGTGTGAATGTTGCCATGACAGTATGCTTACCATGCGGCTAAGTGCTTACATGAGATAAACTGTTTAAATGCCTGTGGGTGGAGGTTGGATTGCCTGAGTTGGAATAACTCATTGAAATCCGTATTTTAGCCTACTTGCAAGTAGCAAAATTTAACACGTTTTTCGAGACAAAATGGATATGCAATGTTTATTTCCAAGTTAGGCGATCTAATCTATACTTTTGTATTGTGCGCATCACATAGTAATTCTAGGTTAATAACCGAAATAAGAACGCATAAAGTTTTCAAAAACGGATATCACGGTTAGTAGAGGCCGGTTTTCGGACCGGGCGAAAGGGGGTGCTCATAGCTGACCTTCCCCGATCGTACCCAAGCTCCCGAGCCAAGACCACTTTGGTGATGACGGACATGTGGCCTTCGGCACCGAGTCAGGGTTTCCTAAATTTCCCATTTTAAAATATTTAGGTGGCGACTCTGTAATCTAGCAAAGCAGTCCATGTTTGGCACTACTTTTCAAAAAATCTGTTTTTCTTCAAAACGATTTGCCGGATTTGGACTCTTTGGTTCAGATTTAGAACCGACACAAATCGAGTCCGAACTGTAGTAAACCCAATACGAACGGAACGGGACTTAACCCTCCCGGAGGCATTCGGGGGACGTCTACAGTTTCTGGCGACTCTTCTGGGGAATTTAGAGAGCTTGACTCGAACTCGTAATATCCTGTTTTGACTACACTTATGTGTTTCTTTGCATTGCATGTGCATTGGTGCGCCTAGGACACTGTGTTGGCCATCTGCTATTCCTGAGCGGTTTGCCGGAGGCTTGTCTTGTCAAGGCATGTCCATAAGGCTGACCGGTTGCGGGCTCTGCCAGTATGGGAACACAAACCCCGGTTTTACCGGGGCACCCTTTTGGACCATTCGACCTAGTGCATATTCGGAATCCATAGTGACCATTCCAAACTAGGACAGGTTGCTTACCCGATGTTAGGTTGTTTGAAACCCGCTGCGTGCGTAGTGAAACCCTAGCTCCTGACAAAATAGGACAGGGAAACCCTACCCCAACATAGGGGTGTATTGGCTCTCATCTACTTGCTATGTGCTTTTAGAGTGTATCTCTACAGGGAATGCATATACCAGTTTGCGAGTCTGGGCATCAGGCCTGAGGGCACCAGTATCAGTGTTGTTGTGAATCAGTTACATCTGCGGTTGTCAGATTCAGATTTGGGACAGTAACTTCGAGGAACAGTGTTCAGTAGTAGAATGCAGTCGTTCGACTACACCCGTGTTTGATCTGTTTGGGGCTGAAATGCTGCTTGTTTTCCGTTTCAGTTCAGAGATTCAGAGAGTTGAGTCAGGATAGCTAGTGTCTTCTCCTTGCTGAGGCAAGACCGAACATGACGCAGAACTCAGAAGAAATTGTGGTCATGACGGCCGCAATGAGTCAAGGAACCACCCCACAAGATGAGGCTACTGTTGACATGCCGCATCCGCCCAGGTCGCCTGCCGCACACCCAATTTGGACCCCTCACCTATATCAGGCTCGTGAGCCTACTGCTTTTGAAATAATGGGAATGATAGGTGATCTTCAAAGATCCGTAGCGGATCTCGCCTATGGGATGTCTGTTTCGCCACCAGCCGCACCGTATGCCGGAGGCTTTATACCCCAGGAGCCCCCGCTACTGGGACAAATTGTGATTGAGCTCAGCCAACCGGAGATGGTCTCCAACTGTGGCAACGACGCAGCAAACCAAGTTCTAGACCAGGCTGAGGCCGGAAACAAAGGTAAGACGAAGGCAGATGTCGACCCTATCGAACAACTGCTGTGGGTAGTAGAGGCTTTGAAAGCCGGGGGAATGAACAAGCAACAGGTATCTGCAGTTGTGATAAAAGCTGTGGGAGACGCTTTCCCCACCCCGCCTGAGGGCAGTTCCAGTCAGTCGGAGAACCGGGATAGGCCCCGTCAAGCCAAAACAGTTCTTCCCGCTCCCAGCCTTGCATCCGGAAAGAATCAGAAATCCAAAGCCGCACCCGCTGACCCGTTCGCTAGTTCATCTAGCAAAAGTGCTCAGGTTTCGAAGTACCTGCCTCGGGGGCGCCGGGTCTTCCACCCTCTCTACATGCCTTTGTCTAGGGCACTCCTGATCTTGGCCAAAAAGGGGCACCTTACACCCCTCGACCCTAGGCCGCTCCCCAAACCCCTTCCAGCAGGCCATGACGCCACTCAGTATTATGCGTACCATCAGCAGACTGGCCATGCCACTGATAATTGCTTCCGCCTCCGTCATGAGGTACAGGATTTGATCGATAACAAGGTTATCCTCCCGCCTACCTCAGCCAAATCAGTCACTACAGAGTTCTTGGATTGTGAGGACACAGATACCGAGGACACCGATACTGCGAGTATGTAATTGGGATTCAACCGCCTGCAGGCAATATCTGGTATATTTTTGGATATGGCGTTTGGCACGCATTTTTGAGCACCTGCCAATGCTAGTTTTGTAAATCCTGACTTGGGTGTCGAGTCAGTCTTTTGTTTTGTTTTTGAGTCTGTCTCCCTGTATCGAGTCAGTCTTTGCTTACAGGGTCTGTCTTGTTGTAACGAGTCAGTCCCTCTTGTATAGTACACCAGGTGATTTCGGGGTTGTTGCCTCAAACACCGCTTTGTCTTCCAATTAGTTGCTTTTGAGTTTGTTTCTGGTGAGGAGCCAGTAGTACTAACAGATTTGAATGGAACAGCAATGATTTTCACACTCTTATGTTTGCTTTGGCCGTGTGCCAGTTGTGCCAGAAAATTTTGGATTGAACCGGCAGTACTTTTCACCTGCTCTTCTGTGCCTCTTAAGTCATTATAATGACCTAAGTTTTTCAGAAAAAACCCTTTTGAACACTGCGGTGATAAAAACGAAGAGGAAGTAATTCCTCGGGTTTTGTAAAATTTTGATCATCCTGAGAGAAAGAGAGGCGTGCTAAGCCCTTAATGAATGAAATCATGCCTGCCAACGTGAGTACTGAGAAGGACCCTGGCTTGATCCAGACTGGTTCCACACTATCTTTAGCGCAGGCGATGTGTCGCTTTCTTAAAAAACTTTCAAAAACAAAATATTTTGCGCGGTTCTGTAAAGACCTGTGTGGAATCGCCCTTGAGATTGTGCAGCCTAGGATCGCTCTCAGCCTCAAGGTTCCATCAATCTGTTCCGAACCAGGAATCCGTTCAAAATGTCCAAGCAGTCAAATGCCCGTGTGGCCCAGTTTGAAGCAGCCCTCGAGCAAGAGGCACCAAAGTCAGATCAAAAAGGTCAGATTCCACCAGACAAGGCTCGTGAAGCAACCGTGATGGACCTTTCTGCGAATCAATACAACAGCCACTCTCCTGGGTACAGAGGGCTTCAATCTCAAAACCATTTGGCGTGGACTTGCTACACTTTTACCCTTTGAGAGGCTCGCTGGGCCGAAAACCCGGAAGGGCGACCCAGGCAAAAGTTAGAGCAAAGAAAAGAATGAAAAAAAGAAAAAGAGAAAAAATTCAAAGATACACAAATGCAAAAAGAAAAGAAAAAAAAAATGCGAAAAAAAAAGAAGAAGAAGAAAGAGGAAAGAAAAGAATAGAAAAAAAAAGAAAAAAGAACAAAGCTCGCAAGGTCGAAAACCTGCAACAGGCGCCTTGGCAAAAATTAGAGCCTAAACAGTGAAGGTTAAAATACCCGAGTGTACCTAACCGGAACTACGTAAGGCTTGATTCCCATGTTTGGGATACGTAGGCAACTTCATTCTGAAGTCCAGCCCCCAACGCTTCCGTAGCATCTCAGTCCATGTCATGGTTTTGATTACTTTTGCCTCCTCCGAATCCGATGTCTCGGTTGCAACAACTGGAGCTACGTGATCAACTTCCTCCTGAAGTCCAACCACCAATGCCGTCAAGGTGACTGTGTCCATATATTGTTTGTGGCCGCCTTCGTCCTCTCCGTGCATGAGAATTCGGTTGCGATCAATCATCGATGAGCATGCCGCGGCATCATCCAAGCAAGGGGCAACTTTCCGTTGCCTCATATCGCCATAAAATTGCCCTGAGTTGCCGCCCAAACTAGGGGCAACTTTCCGTTGCCCTCTTCCCCCCTTTCAAGCAAGGGGCAATTTTCCCAAATTGCCTCCGATCCGAGGTTGCGTATCTCGAGGGTAGGTTTCGCGCCATGTCGAGCATTGCATGTTCGCGAAAATAGTTTTTGAAAATTTTTACTAAGGTTGACTATTTTCTCGAAAATTATTTCATTTTCCAAAATCGGACCATGTTTGGACCCAAAAGGAAAACTTTCAGTGCTTACAGCCTGACTTGCATGATTTTCGAATCAAAAATCGAACAAGCGCGCTAATCTGACGTTCATTTTGATCAAAACTGTTTTAGAAAGAAAACAAAAATGGTCAAAGTAATGAACCAGGGGCACAGTCGAGTCAGGTGTTCTGTCTCTCCCTTGTTATCGACGTGCTTGCCAGAAAGGCACCCTATCTATCAGAAGAAATAGCCGTGAGCTAGCTGTATTCGGCATGAATCCGCCGCTTCCTATTCATCCATCAATCACCCTGGGGAGGGATGAAAAATGAGAGAATAAAGAATAGAGAGGTGTAAGTCGAGAGAAAAGTGAGCGAGAGGGCTTTGAGAGAAAAACCGAGCTCGAGGGCCAAGTGGCGTGAGAATCACACAAATCAGAGAGGGTGGGAAACCTACCCGGAAGGATCGGCTCCTCAAGATCTTTTGTTTTCAAACACGTCCGTGTCGTGTCTTCTGGTTTGTTAGTCTCAACTTAGTTTTGAGTCTTTTCGAGTGTGTCTCGTTGTGCTTAGGTCGTGTGCCTTTTACTTTCTGTACTTGAGTTCTCCGGCGGTGTCCAGTTGTAGGCTCGATACCCAAGTCAAAAAAAAAAACCTCTCTTTACCTCAAAATCGTCTGTGCTCAGAATGCCGTGCCATTCTCTACATCCGTGCAAAGCAAGAGAAGGAAAGGGAAAATTTGGGACATCCGAGTGTGTTTCAACTGCAACCATGTCAGCTTTGTGATCTGTCTCATCAGATTGGGGCTATCTGTTCAGAGCTTGCTGTGTGCAGAATGAACCGAATACTGAGTTATGGGCTAAATGCAGATCAATCCCCAGCAGATTAGTCCTCAGCAGAGCATGGGCTGTATGTTCGGATTGAGCAGTGGTTTGTATGAGCTGTTTTTGCTGTTTAGTTGGTTGGTTATCTGATTATTACAGTGCAAGTGTTCAATTGTCAGACAACAGATCAATGTCATTTACATTTGAGGTGTAATATGATGCAATGCAGTGCGAAGTGTGAAACATGCATATATATACAAATGTAACATTCTTTTCAAACAAAAGTTCGTTTCATATCATCTTTTTCGAGCACATAAGTTTGAGAAAGACAAAAAATCTGCCTGCGGGCAGTACATGATACCCTATCTACCAAGAAGAGAAAAGTACAAGAAAAGAAAATGAGAGAAAAACAGCAGAAGTCTGTGATCATCATCAATGGCCTCGCGCCGGGGGATCCATCCTCGCCCTCTTCCTGGGCAGAAGCACAGGAGCATCATCGGAAGTGTCGCTGTCAGAGCCCGAGCCCGAGCTATCCCCGGCCTCCTCCGCAAATGACTCCGTCCCCGCCTCCGACTCACCATCCCCTGCAACTGGAGCATGTGAGCTGCTCCCCACATGGCCACGCCCCCCCTTTGGTGCGAGGGAACATCCTGCCATCCCGAGTAGACAGGGGAGGTCCCGATGGAGCGCCGCCACCTACTGCAGGAATCGGGAAGGGAGGCTGAAAAGTACAAAAGGCAGAAGCATCAGTATACACGATACAGTTTATCAGATCAGAATGCAGTGTATGAGTACAGTGTGTAAATGCCGTGAGCAGTTTATCAGATCGGAATGCAACATATGAGTGTAGTGTGTGAATGCCGTGAGCAGTTTATCAGATCAGAATGCAGTGTATGAGTACAGTGTGTGAATGCCGTGAGCAGTTTGTCGGATCAGAATACAGTGTATGAATACAGTGTGTGAATGCCGTGAGCAGTTTATCAGTGCAGAATGCAGTGGATAAATACAGTGTGCCAAGTGCTGTGAACAGTTTATCAGATGTGTTGTGCATCAGATTATGCAAAGCAGTTTGTATATAGTTTGGAACTATGTCGGAGAAAACATACCGGAAGGCCATAGAAGGCTAGGAACTCGAAGGTCCGCTGCAGCATCCCCGCCATGGAGGCATTCAGCTCCAATGACTGCCGGGTATACTCAGAAGAAGCCTGCAAAAGTATTAGATGCATCAATATTCTGTGGAATATCAAATGAACCGAAATGAAATAACAATGCAAGATGCAGAAATAAAGTAATACATACCGGAGGCAAGTCAGGAATACCAGCCAACTCATGACCAGCCGGGGGAGGAGCAAAAGGGATCTGGTAGGTCTCCCCACTCTGCCCCCTGTAAGTCAACATGGTAGGCAGAGCGGGCCAGCCCGTCCCTCGTCCCCTCTGCACTCCCCTCCTCCCACGAGCTCGAGATCTCTGAGACGATCCCGCTCCTGCTCCCACCTCCGCCCTAGCCGCCGGCGCCGCGGGTCTCTCTGGCTCAGCTCGACGACCCCCGCTCAGCGGCCGCATGATGAAGGTCCGGACGTACTCTGAGTAATCGCCCTCGCCTCTGAAGCCGGCTGCCTCCCAGCCAATGGTGTAGTCTGCCATCTGCTCGGCGGTGAACCCCTCGGTGTCCCTCATATGCTCGGGAGGATGCATCAGAACTATCTGCTCAGGTAACCCTGAGGTCTGACGCAAGAAGCGCTCACCCAGGTACCAAGCCCGACAGACCGGGCCCCTCTAGCAAAATCCGGTAACGCGAGGTCTCGATCGCGCCGGCAAACCGACTCCGAACTATCGCTGGCAGGGGAGCCCATGGCTGCCAGGTGATCTGAAATTGAAATACAGTTTACTACCTACTGATATTGCAAATATACAGTGGAAAAGTAAAGCTTAAATAAACTGTAAGTAAAACATACCTCGGCGGAGGTGATGGTGTCAAATAGCGGCGGAAGAAGCTGAAAGTCTCCCGCGGCCTCCGGGTACACCTCCCGTCGTAGCGACGTGAAAAGGGGACGACCAGAGGAGTCTCCGTCTCCGGTACTGGCTCTAGCCTGGGAAAGTAGGCATAGACCCACAACTGCAAGACAGAAGTCAGAACGTTTATCAGAAAAAAGCAGAATACAGAGTAAAGTAGAAATAGCGGAGCCGTGTGTTGTGCAGTGTATTGAGCAGAGTGTACAGTGTGAACGGTGTACAGTCAGTATAAAGCGGGGGTATGTGTGTGCCGTGTGTACAGTATACAGCAAGTGTAAAGCAGGCTATGGTGTGTGCAGTGTGCAGAGTACAGAAAGTGCAGAACGAAATGTAAAGCGGAAAAGAAGACGTACCTCCCAAGCTCGCCAGTAGCCTCCGAGCAACTGCCCGCTGCCACGGGAGACCGAGCTCATGTAGCCGTAAAGAGTGGCCAGAGCCGCACCACCCCAGTCATAGCACAAGATGTCCCCGGACGTCCACCAGTGCACTGAGTAGGCAGAGAGGCACGGTGTTCGCCCGGTCGGCGAATAGTGTGGTCCCCAACAAGAACATCAAGAAGCCGCGTGCATACTGCTCTGCGGCGACCGCGGTCATCGGAGCTGCGTCAATGAGGAGAGGCTGCACCCGGAACTGCACCTCGAACCAAGAATAGCGGACAAAACCGGGGCGTGCCAAAGGCGGAGCCGCGCCAAGTAAATGAATCTGAGCGGCAGTCCACTCGTCCATATCAATGTCGAAGGGAATCGGATCACCCCCAACCCCGATGCCGGTAAGCACCGAGAAGTCATAAGGGGTCATCGTCATGTCCCCAGTCGCCGATAGGTGGAATGAATCGGTGGTGTCCCACCATCTCTCTGCCAGGGCCGCGAGAAGAGGTCTGCAGGCAGTAAGTCGAGTCAGACCCCTGCAGAAAGAGCCGAAGCCCGCCTCGTCCACGATGTGTCGGACTGCCTCAGGAAGCTCCAGGTACCAATCTCGAGCCGTAACATTCCCATACCCGCGGATGGTATGAGAATCTCCCTGTTTACAAACAAATGGTTGCAAAGCAATATGAAATGCACAGTTCTGAGGGAACATGTTAAAGTCAATACAAACCTAGCATGCGTGCACGTTTTTTTCAGATTCAAACAGTAATCGGGTGTCGTTGCACTTACAATAAACTACAATGTGTGATGCAGCAGTGTGTTTTCAAGTGAATGCAATGCAAATTGGTGCACGTGTGTACATTTTTTCAGATCCAAGCAGATATCAAGTTTCAGTGTACTGCGGTGGACTACGACCTGTGATGTGTCAGTGGGTTTGTGAGGAACAGCGTACAGATAGGGTGCACGTGTGCACATTTTTCAGATTCAAGCAGATAACGGGTCATAGCGTGCCTGTAGTGAACTACAGCATGTAATACGTCAGCGTGTTCGAGTGGTTCAATTCAGTATAAATCTAGCACGTGTGCAGGTTTTCAGATTCAAATAAATACCGGGTATCGGTGAGTTTGTAGTGAAATACGGTGTGCCGTGTGTATGGGCGATTGAGACTAATGCAGTGTGTGTGCATGTGTGTCGGTCCTAAGCAGATATCAGTTATGAAGTTGTCTACGATCAACCACAGTATAGTATATCAGAGTTAAGCAAGTAAAGGTTGTAATCAGCTATGGCAGTTGACAGTTTACGGTTCTACATTGCAGAAATTAAAACAGGGAAAAGGGTTACCTCGGAAGCGCCGAATGAGAGGTGCGAGGTTGGCTCGCGCAGCAGAAGCTCCGGGTCTAGAGCCCTGTCAAAACCGCGGAAATGGCGGAGTCCATCTGGCGGAAGTACGTGAATGGCCGGGCGGTAGGTCGCCGGGTCGAATGGTCGCTCGCTCAGCGGGAGGAGCTCCACCCCGGGATCCATCTCATGATCCGGGGGAGTCCCGACATGAGGAACGTCGTCTGCCATGGTAGTGGTAGTGAGAAGAATGGCCGAAAAGGAAAACCGAGTCGGAATATGAAAGGTCAACCGAAAAAGTCAACCCCGAGAGGGCCGGAAATGGCCGGGAAGGTCGGAAGATGAGAATATACGGAAATGTGGAGAAGATCGAGGGGAGTAAGTCCCGAAAAGGGGGAAATAGCAAAGGGAACACCGAAATGAAGTTTTGTTCGGTCAAAAATGTCCGAAACGCGAAGAATATCGCGAATCCGACGAGAAAATGGGCGTGAAACGCGGAGAAATCGGCGAAAAATCAAAAGGAAAAGCTCTAGAGAGATAGAGAGAGTGATTTCAGCGGTAGCAAAGTGAAAGGAGTAGGGTTTCAAGCCCTATTTTATAACACCCGTGGCGAAAAGTCAGAACTGCCCCCGATCAGTAACTTTTGGCCAGTCGGCACTATTTTGTGCCGGTCGGCACATTATTGTGCCGGTGGATTAGTTTACACAGCCGGTGGCCCTCCCACCCAGCCGGTGGTGTTCCCAAGGATGTTTTTAGGCAAGATGAGGGGTCTTGGGTCTCCATAGATCAATAAAGTGCAAGAAGGTGCATCTCCGATGCTCAACCGGCCTCCGTTTTTGACTTCGGACTGTGTCTACCGTGAGTGGCACTCAAATTCAAGCAAAGATCGTATCCTTTTGTATCCTTTTGTTGTTTACAGAGATTCAGAAGTTGCCCCGTGTGCATTGCATGCATCCATCACATTGTCCGGCGCATTGTAACGTGCCATCTTGCACGTCTCTTGCGACTTGCACCGCTTTCCATTGTCGTGTGGCATGTGTGTCATACTCTCTCATCTTGCATTTCATTGCATTTCAAGGTACGCGTGCCTCGTTTTGCGTTTCATTTTCCATCCAATGAGGTATGCGTGCCTCATCTTGCATTTCATTGCATTTCAAGGTACGTGTGCCTCATTTTGCATTTCATCTGTGATCCGCGTGAGGTGTGCTACCTCACGTGTTTCACTTTGCATTTCATCTGTGACCCGCGTGAGGTGTGCTACCTCACGTGTTTCACTTTGCATTTCATCTGTGATTCGCGTGAGGTGTGCTACCTCACGTGTTTCACTTTGCATTTCATCTGTGATTCGCGTGAGGTGTGCTACCTCACGTGTTTCACTTTGCATTTCATCTGTGATCCGCGTGAGGTGTGCTACCTCACGTGTTTCACTCTGCATTTCATCTGTGATCCGCGTGAGGTGTGCTACCTCACGTGTTTCACTCTGCATTTCATCTGTGACCCGCGTGAGGTGTGCTACCTCACGTGTTTCACTTTGCATTTCATCTGTGATTCGCGTGAGGGGTGCTACCTCACGTGTTTCATTTTGCATTTCATCTGTGACCCGCGTGAGGTGTGCTACCTCACGTGTTTCACTTTGCATTTCATCTGTGATTCGCGTGAGGTGTGCTACCTCCCGTGTTTCATTTTGCATTTCATCTGTGACCCGCGTGAGGTGTGCTACCTCACGTGTTTCACTTTGCATTTCATCTGTGATTCGCGTGAGGTGTGCTACCTCACGTGTTTCATTTTGCATTTCATCTGTGATCCGCGTGAGGTGTGCTACCTCACGTGTTTCACTTTGCATTTCATCTGTGACCCGCGTGAGGTGTGCTACCTCACGTGTTTCACTTTGCATTTCATCTGTGATTCGCGTGAGGTGTGCTACCTCACGTGTTTCACTTTGCATTTCATCTGTGATTCGCGTGAGGTGTGCTACCTCACGTGTTTCATTTTGCATTTCATCTGTGATTCGTGTGAGGTATGCTACCTCACGTGTTTCACTTTGCATTTCATCTGTGATCCGCGTGAGGTGTGCTACCTCACGTGTTTCACTCTGCATTTCATCTGTGATCCGCGTGAGGTGTACTACCTCACGTGTTTCATTTTGCATCTCATCTTTGATTCGCGTGAGGTGTGCTACCTCACGTGTTTCATTTTGCATTTCATCTGTGATTCGCATGAGGTGTGCTACCTCACGTGTTTCATTTTGCATTTCATCTGTGATTCGCGTGAGGTGTGCTACCTCACGTGTTTCATTTTGCATTTCATCTGTGATTCGCGTGAGGTGTGCTACCTCACGTGTTTCATTTTGCATTTCATCTCTGATCCGCGTGAGGTGTGCTACCTCACGTGTTTCATTTTGCATTTCATTTTGCATTTCATCTTTGATTCGCGTGAGGTGTGCTACCTCACGTGTTTCATTTTGCATTTCATCGCATCTTGAGGCACGTATGCCTCGTTTTGCACTTCATTTTCCATCAGATGAGGTACGCGTGCCTCATTTCGCATTTCATTGTATCTCGAGGCACGTATGCCTCGTCTTGCGCTCCATTTTCCCACCAATCAGGTACGCGTGCCTCGTTTTGCATCCCTTGTGGCGCGTGTGTCACATTCGCACAGTTGCCCCACGCAAGGTCCGGCGGGACCAAAAACACGCAAGGTCCGGCGAGACCAAAAACACGCGCGGTCTGGCGAGACCTTAAACCCGCTTGACTGCATTGTCACATGCTTTATTACAGGCACCATCATGCATTTACGCTTTGTATCGTTGCCCCGTCCGGTCTGGCGAGACCTTAAACACGCGCGGTCCAAGAGACCTTAAATCTTTGGGAGGTGTGAGACCTTCGGTGTGTTAAGTCGCCCCTCATTGCATTTGACATGCATTTCATCGCGCCGTTTAGCGCACCTTCATCGCACTCCATTTTCCATCTTTTGAGACGCGCACGTCTCATTCGCCCCATTTGCATCCGTGTGTGTGTCTCGTTTGCATCGCATGCACTTAAAGTGTTGTGTAGCAGTTGCCCCCCCCCCCGGTCTGGCGAGACCTTAAACACGCGCGGTCTAGGAGACCTTAAATCCTCGGGAGGTGCAAAACCTTCGGTGCGTTAAGATATGCACTTCATCGCATTCGGCATGCATTATATCACACTAACTTGTGCACCGCACCTCAATTCTTGCATTGTCATGCATTCGAAAAGCCGCGTGTTGCCGCACATTTAAAAAAAAAACATGCATTGTCATGCATTGCATTATTGGTCTAGGAAACCTTAAATCCTCTGAAGATGCAATTCCTTCGGTGTTTGTCGTGCCCGAACGACTTTCGGTGGTCTGGTAAAGCCACCTATCTGTGTTTGCAGTGAGTTCCTAGAAGACCAATGGGGACGGTGAAAACTAGAGTTTGGACGGCTTATGCCTAGAACGCAAAGGTTCGGAATTTCCGAGACTAAAGTCTGGTTTAAATACCCAGGGGGTGTACCCTCGGCTTGAAATCTGTATGGAAGCCCCATAGGTTGAGGCGGCGTGTCTACGCCTCAATTCTGGATACTGAACCAACCTAGTATATCGCCCTGTCGGGAGAATAGGGAAAGCTGCAATCATAGCCATTGCATCACATGCATATCATGCATCATTAATACTGTATATGTCATGCATTCCAAAAATTTTCAAAAACAACAAAAATAAATATAAAAAGAACATGCATTTGTCATGCATCATCATTGTAGTATAGTGTATATGTCATGCATTTTCTGTAAATATCCATTTCCATTGCATTGTAGTTGCATGCATCCCCTGCATCATCTTCCATCTATGGCTTGCGCCTTTCCAGGTTGAGCTTGGTCTGGTATGTGCTCATACTTTTCACGTCTATACACTCATAGTTCTGCGTGCGCTCGCGCCTTGAGGGCTTCGACACCTTTTCTATGTTAGACATGGCTTGTACGTGTACACGCCCTTCCTAGGCGAGATTTGGTTTGGCCCGCGTGCCATATCCATTGTATCATCTATCCATCATATTACATTGTAGTGTAATTGTTGCATCCGGCATTAGGATCATTGATCTTTCGTTAGCGGGTTGTTACCCCACTTATGTCAATCCACCTAATACTTGTTCTTGTGTCCGTCTACATCACTCATAGTTCAGACATCGTTCTATGGTAGGCGGACTTGCTACTTCTATCAATCTACTTGACATTTGTGTGGTTTTGAACCGCTCGTGATTGGATCATGATTCAATTGTTTTTCAATTGCATTGTATATTATTTGCATTGTTTATATTTTGCTTTGTAGTTTTGCATATCATTTGCATTACATTTAGATTCAATTGCATATCATTGCACTGTTTTGTGCACTTCATTTGCATGACATGCATATGGCTAACAATATTGTACCTGTTAAGTTCACTTTCTTTGCAGGCACGATATTGTATGTACGGCTCATTTGAGGCCGGCGCAACCGGGCGAGCCGCACAGGTATTGTATCTCCCGAGTGAGACGTTTTGAGAATTTCACGATTCTCTTACAGCCTTTCTGCATTGTAGTGTAGACTGTTGCATGTTAGCTTATAACTGTTGCACGTGTGCTTCATTACAGCTTTCTTTGCATGATCATAAGTTATGCTCAGCTTCTTGCATTTTCAGTTGCATTTTGCCCCTGCCTACGGGCGCATATCTTATCCTTGGCGTGTGTGCCTCCTGCATGAACTACGCTGGTTTGATTCCTTAGAGGGATACGTAGGCAGCTTGCGAGTTCAACCATTTGCGCTTTGTATGTTTGTCCAAGTCTTCGGCCTTGTCAAAAATGGGTCGTCTCTGGGCTTTGACATTCACTCCCGTCATTGTTATGACTTCCGAGTTCTGTCAAAGAGGGGCAACTGTAGACACCCCATTTTTGACCGTCCTCAAGACTTGGACGTCACCGTTGGAACACTCGGTGATTATCCATGTTTGTGTTCGTTTGGAGTTCCCGGAGTTCTCGGCTCGCGCGCCTTACCTCAAGACCTCCGAACTCGACCGTTAGTGTTTGGTTTTGCACCAAACACTTGTGTTTTGCCTTGGAAGGGCAGGGAATGCTTTGTGAGGCATTCCCATACACCACCGGCTGTGGCTAGAGGCCACCGGCTGGCTTTAGTGGCCACCGGCACTATATTGTGCCGGTCGGCACTATTTTGTGCCGGTCGGCACTAAATTTTGGCAAAATGACCATTTTGCCCTGCCGACCACTGTGCACTTGCTTTCTGAGATATTTTCAGACAGCTGTGTGCCATTAGCTTCCTCTCCATACACGTGTATGGAGGGATGAGCCCTTGTTTGCTTAGCTTGTAAGTCTTACAAGTTCTATAAGAGGAAGGCTCTTCTTCTTGGCTTAAGGTTGGGAATTCTTGAGAGGTTTCAACCATTTTAGAGAGAGACCAAGCTCTGGTTTTAGGTTGGATCATATATCTATCTTATATCTCTCCTTTCTTGCTTACTTAGTACACTAGGTGCTTTAGTTCATACTTTTGCACACAAGCACCTAGTGCTCCACCTTCCTTTGGTTCCTGAGGGTCCAGAGGTTTGTTTTGAAGCTTTGGAGCTGATTTGGTACTCAAGGAGGCCAACACATCATCTTTGTTGAAGAGGCTTCAAGGGTAAGACACTAACTCTCTTTTTACCCCATTCTTGTACCTTCCTTTTGCTTGCTTTATAACAGTTTTTGGGCTTAGTGTTTGGCACATAAAAGTTCTGATTTTTGACCCTCTTTATTGTATATTAAGAGTGCTTAGTGGTTTGGGGAAGTTTGACCCCCTTTAGACCTTGAAAAGGCCCCCTTTTTGTGCTATTTTGGAGAGATCCAGGACTTGTGCGGTTGGACCTCTCCACCACTGAAATCTTGAGGGATTTCAGTGGTGGAGATGGTGCCTTAAAGTCCTAGAAAGGGGAGGGCCACCCCCTCTCCTTGTTGTCCTTGAAAAGGGCATGTTTTTGGCCTCCAAAGGAGCACCATGCTTGAGTGTGTGTTGGGCATGTTTAGGTTGTTTTCCATGCTTATATTGCCATGATATAACATGTTTCTAAGTTGGTCTTGGTCTCCTATGCATGCTTAGCATAGATCCCATGTAATGCCTCTTTGTTGCTTTAACATGCCTAGGTTGTGTGCCTCCATTTCTAGCATGTTTTAGGCTCACATCCATGAAGCTTGTATGCTTTTTTTGCCATATATGAGGTCTGTCCATAGTCATTTTGGTCGACCATGACTTGTATTCCATGTCCTCTTTATGTTTGGCTTGTTGGCCTTAAGGGTACAAGTGTATAGCATGCCTTGCTTGCATTACTTTTGATGGTTTGGAACCATTTCACATGCTATTTCAGTCCCTTAGAGGTGCTTGTATGCTTACATTGCATGCCTCTTTGTTGTTTCTTAAGCTTGTGTTGCATGTTCCATGTCTAGGCCTTGTTGCATGCCTTTGAATTTATGTCTCTTAGATGCCATCTAAGTGGTCCTTTGGGTCTAATTCGACATGCTAAAACTCTGTTTTAGGTTGTTAAGTGCATGCCATATTTGCCTTGTATAAGCATGGTTTAATGCCTTATTGACTTGCTTTGAAGCTTAGGCCATTTGCATGCTTTGTTTGGCATACCTCATTGCATGATTTGGCATCATGTTTGACATGAATTTTAGAGCTTTCAATGCATGCTAGTTGGCTAGGTTTTGGTCTCTTCAAGTGTGCTTAAGAGTTGCCATGATTCATGCCTTAGTGTTGATGCTTTAACATGTGCATGTGTGTGTGTGTCTAGTCTCCATTTGTAGGCATTTTGGCCATTGATTTTAGGCCTTTTGAGTTGCCTAAGTCCATCATTTCATTGGTTTGCATGCTTGCCTTATATGCTTGTTTGCATGCTTGCATAAGTGTATCACATTGTCCACATTGCATGCCTATTTGACATACTTAGGATTTCACCACATTGACATGCATACCAAGCCTCTTGAAGTGAGTTTGATAGAGGTTTGGTACCCTTTTCGTGCCTATGTGATTTGCATGCATTTGAAAGTGAAGTTGCGTTCTTGGTTCTTAGGGCCATCACGCATGGAAATGCGCGATTGGTGGTCCGGGAATCAAGGCTCATGCCCCCTTGAGCCGATAACATGATAAGGGGTGTGTGTAGTGCATAAATACCTTGAATCACATTGCCATGCATTTTGTTGTCCTCTGCTGCTGTGGTCTGCAGGTTCTGCAGGAATTTTGTGCCGACCGGCACTGTTTAGTGCCGGCCGGCAGCAATTTGGCAGCCGATAGCTTTATTGAGTGCCGGTGGCCACACGCTTCAGCCGGTGATGCTCTGCCTCAGCCGGTGGTACCCCCCCAATGCCCTGAGAGGCACTCCTGGGACTTTGGCAATTTTCAGAGGAGGATAGCAGGGGAAACAGAGGCACACTTGCATGACAGTGCGATTCCGAGCGAATCCCGGGCGCGCGACGCATTTGGACCCTCCTCCCGAGGCATTTGTTGCTTTAAATAGATTAATTATTTGTCTAATTAATTTAGTCAATTTGTAATAATTAATTAGCTTGCGTAGTTAATTAATTTGTATTATTCTTTTAGTCCCTCCGAGCGAGGGCAAAATTGTAATAAGTGTGTGTGAGTGGGTGTATGTCTCCCAATCCCCATTTCTTTCTCCCTTTTATTTACCCGCTTATGTTGGTAGATTAGGGCATTTCTATCTTAGCATACTTTATGCTATGCATGCGTGCATCCATGCATTTGTTGACATGCATCGGGCTCGGTACATCATACAAACTGCATCGTATTTCCAATTCCAAATTGAATACGTGATAGTTGTTGCATCTCATGTGCCATGTTTAGGGTTAGCCGAGCCTACTCTAGATTGCATCTATGCCTGTGTTGCATTAGCCACTTAACATGAACTAGGTCATGCATGTTTGCTAACCAGTTTACTGTTTTTGGCACGGAGTACGATGTAAGTATTTTACGCTTTAGCATACCACCTGCGTGTGAATGTTGCCATGACAGTATGCTTACCATGCGGTTAAGTGCTTACATGAGATAAACTGTTTAAATGCCTGTGGGTGGAGGTTGGATTGCCTGAGTTGGAATAACTCATTGAAATCCGTATTTTAGCCTACTTGCAAGTAGCAAAATTTAACACGTTTTTCGAGACAAAATGGATATGCAATGTTTATTTCCAAGTTAGGCGATCTAGTCTATACTTTTGTGTTGTGCGCATCACATAGTAATTCTAGGTTAATAACCGGAATAAGAACGCATAAAGTTTTCAAAAACGGATATCACGGTTAGTAGAGGCCGGTCTTCGGACCGGGCGAAAGGGGGTGCTCATAGCTGACCTTCCCCGATCGTACCCAAGCTCCCGAGCCAAGACCACTTTGGTGATGACGGACATGTGGCCTTCGGCACCGAGTCAGGGTTTCCTAAATTTCCCATTTTAAAATATTTAGGTGGCGACTCTGTAATCTGGCAAAGCAGTCCATGTTTGGCACTACTTTTCAAAAAATCTGTTTTTCTTCAAAACGATTTGCCGGATTTGGACTCTTTGGTTCAGATTTAGAACCGACACAAATCGAGTTCGAACTGTAGTAAACCCAATACGAACGGAACGGGACTTAACCCTCCCGGAGGCGTTCGGGGGACGTCTACACCCCTCAAGTAATATTGAAAGCGACAATTAATGCATACCTTACTGTAGCAATGTGTCACGACCCAAACCCGCCCCTATGGGTTTAGCACCGTAACCGGCCAGTAATCCTAGATTACCGAAGGCCTGCTTAACAGTAGTACAGTAATACAGAGTACAGGGGCTTGGCGGAAGCCAATACAGTAAATAAACAATGTCCAATGAGCTGTGACAGTCTGTATGCCAAAAAGATTTTTCATACATTTATGCAGTCAGAGACAAACAGTACGTACAATATACACAACCAGTCAAAGCAGGGACCAAATCCCTATTAAACAGTACAATACGGTCTATACAGTATTACAAAAACAATACAAGGACAGACGGGGAAATAAAAACACCCCTAAGCCATAGCTTGGCAATCTCGGAACCTCACAGTGAGGCACAGTGGTTGGCTTGACAAAACTGGAGTCTACCCCGACGCTCCTAGCTGCAGTCTGGTGCTTGTACACCTACATATATATATGAGCAGTGAGCTAAAGCCCAGTGAATAACATAAAGCGTAAAGGGGTTTAGAATGAATGTCCTTACAGTAATGAAAACAGTTCATTTCAATCAGTATATCAGTTGTTCAGTACAGTAAACGGTCTTATGTGGTATATCCATTAGCATAACAGTACAGTAAGCAGTAGGTCTTAAAGACTGAACAGTAATGATGGCCATCAATCAGTGAACAATAGTGGTTCCACGAGGGAACCGACAGAGATCTCTGTAACAGTAACAGTCAGTAACAGTAGTTGCTAAGGATGCCACAATACAGTTCAGAATATAGGACATACATTCATTCAGTTAACAGTAACGGTTCAGAAAACAGTACAGTTCAGTATTCAGAAGATAATCATTTTGAACATATCTTTACACAATTGTTACTCACAGAGTTCTGGGCTACAGTAAGCTAGAGCGTCTCCTCAGAATGTCAACCCTATACAGTTAACAGATTGAACACACACTAAGTTTTACAGTTGGGAAAGATAATAACTTAATCCCTAAATTTGCCTCGGTGTGTTCTACATTTAATCCTCATTAAGATGCTTTAAACTAGGCCTAGGAATGCCTAGGATGGGATAAGGATGCAAAGATGCACTTTTAAAAGCATTTTCAGAACTTTCAGAAAAACAGAGTCCCGCTCGAGCGTAGGTCACTCTGCTCGAGCGGAAATGCAGACAAGGGTTCCCGCTCGAGCGTCACTTACCCCGCTCGAGAGGTCTGCAAAACAGTCAAAAGTACTGGATGGGTGAAAATCACGCTCGATAGGGCGCTCGATAGCCGCTCGAGCGTAAGACACAAGGTCCCGCTCGAGTGCCAATTACCCCGCTCGAGCTGACTGTAAAACAGTGCAAAGTACTGGAAGCACGAATTCCCCGCTCGAGCGCCGATATCCCCGCTCGAACGGAATACCAAAATCTGGAAAAATCCAGATTCGAGCTCCAAGTTCAAAATCAAACACAAATGCATCAAAATCAATTCCTTTGGGCCCATTTCTTGGAAAACACTTGTAGATACATGGGATAACATGATTCAAAGCTCAATTTGCAAAATCAAGGCCCAAGAGAAGATCAATTAAATCCAATTTCAAACCCAATTTCATGAACATGATTTCAAATGAACATGCATGAACTCAAATCAACTCAAAGCTTCAATACTAGCTCAAATAAGCCAATTGTTCCAAAAACAAGTTGAAAACATGGTTCTTAACATTGACATGGACATGCATGTGAAAATCTTTGAAGAACAACCTCAATAATGTGAGATGTGTACATGTATGCAACAATTTAGCTCTCATTCAACACTTATGAACCAATTCATGCCTTAACTCTTTAAACTACCATGATCCATGCTAGAAGGAACTTAAACACAACAATAAGAAGGTGAATTCTTTACCTAAGTCTTGAATTTAAGGTGTAGGAGCTCAATGTTGCTATCAACCTTCAATTCTACCAAAATTCAAGCCACTCTCCTAGTTGATTTCACAATTCTCTTATTTCTCTCCCTCTCTTTCTTCCTTGGTCTGTTGAGTACAAGAAGATGGCTGATGAAATGAGTTGGCTCAAGTGTAATATGAATATCAAAGTGTTGATATAGTGGGCCACTAAGGATGGCAATAAGGTAATTAAGTTAAACTATGTACCTAGCTTATTTTAATCTAGTTTAATCATACCAAAACAGTTTTCAATTAAATACACCATAAAATCCTATAAATTATGATGATTATAAAAGATCAGTGAATTTTGGATTCGGACGCCGATAAGGCCTTCAATTAACAGTTTGAACTTAAAAACATAAACAGATAATTAAACAGGCAACAGATAGGAAATGCATTTAAACAGATACGGTCAATCAATCAGCTTCAGATTTCGATCAGTCAGTTCAGTAATTCAGTCAGTTCAATTACTTATCATAATCAGTCTCAGTTTATCAGTATTCGGTAATCAATCAGTCATTAGTCGATAAACAGTATGAGGGTTGTTACACAATGAGAGTGTGATAATACGAATAGTATGAACAATTGTTTTGATCTTTCAAGCTCCATTTAGAAAGATTCGATCCCCCTTCATAATTAATAATAAAAATCCTAGGGTTTATAATTGGATTTGATAAATGCTAATACAAACCAGATCTGAGACTATATCAGTATTATTCAGGTATGATGGCTAGTGTTGTTTAGCGGTTGACGGTGGCAGTGGAAAGGCCTACTGTGGTGGATAATGACAGCTATGAAGAGCTTTTATAACTCTCACGACTCCTCTCTTCTCTTTTTCTCCCTAGATCTAAATTTATCCAGAAATGGAGATCTTTGAGAAAAATGGCAGTGTGATGCCAATGTAGATCTTGAGAGAAACTGGTTCATTCTGGTGTTGGAGTACGGTAGTACAGATCTTAGTGTTGAAAGGAGCGACGGCATCCCTACTTCGGTTGCGAAGAAGGGCGACGATGTAGAGGAAGCAACAAGATCCCTTCCGCTGATCAAACAAATAATCTATTCTCGGCAATGGGTATTTATTTTTGACAATTACCCGGCTTAACTTATAGTAGTCAATACACAACTGCAATGTGCCATCTTATTTTTTCTGCAAAGAGAGCTAGTACTCCCCAAGGCAAGGTACTTGGGCAAATGAAGCCCTTATCTAATAAATCTTGGAGCTGTACTTTTAACTCACACAACTCAATTGGCGCAAATCTATACGATGCTATGAAAATCAGAGCTGTGCCTGGCGCCAAGTTAATAGAGAATTCAATCTCTCTATGGGGTGGTAACTTAATAAAATCCTCTAGAAAGACATCTAGATACTCTTGAACCACTCTCAATAAGTCACCCCGAACCATATTGTCCTCACTAGCTACCGTGATGGCAAAAAGAAAATCAACCATTCTCAACCCTTAAGGTCATACAATGGAGGAATAAAACTATCACCCCGGTTACACAAGAAGTAGAAACACTCTCTTGATGGTGTACACGCGATACCCTCATACGGAGATAATCTATCAAAACTTGAAAATGGGTCAACCAATCCATACCCAGAATTACATCAAATGCATGCATGTCAAGAACAATAAAATAAAAAGAGAGTCGGTGATCAGCGACCTCAATCTCAAAGGAGTGGTATACTCAGCCCAATGCCACCTCACCCCTAACTAGTGTCTCAACTAACAGATAAGACTCCAACAAATCAAACTCTAAACCCAAGATAGATGAAAAAGATGATGCCATGAAAGAATGAGATGTACCTGTATCAATCAATACATTGGCTAGAGAATTGAACAACAAGAAGCTACCTCTCACAACAGGAGGTACCGACAACTGACAACATATATACATCCTGAAGATCTCTGATCTACTTGCTCATCCCTCGAAGCATAAGCCTGATGTACAAATTAAGTCGAAGTGGCTCTTTGATTGGCCCTTCAGGCCTGAGTTAATTGTGCTAGCTAATAGCTCTGAGTCTACCTTGAACCAGATGCATCAAATGTGCCACCAAACTGAGGGCAAAACCTCCTCAAGTGCCTGACTTGTCCACATTGATAACAGGTAGAAGGCTGTCATCTTCTTTGGCTCTAGCTATAAGAACGAACCGAAGATTGTGCCAATTGTTGCCTCCTTCTCTCTACGGGCATGCCAAAGACTTGTGGCCCAACTGACCACACTTGAAGGACGTGAATCCACCATAATTGCCTCTTCCCGAACCAAAACTTGGCACGAAAAAGGTGGAACTCGAATGTGAAGCTTGGGACTGCTACAAAGTATAACCTCTCTACCTCTTATTGTCCCTCTCATCCCCTTAAAACTCCTACCCTCTCTACTTGAAGCCTCTCATACGTTTCTCTTCCGTTTGAATTACTACTTCCAAATGTGTTGTCGACTCCACCAAATAGCCATAATTTCAGATCATAGAACCGACACCCTTGAAAAGGAGCCCGGTCCTCAACCTATTTTCAAACTCATTATAACGGCGTTCTTCCATTGCCACGAGTTCCAGTACAAACCTCGAAAGGCTAGTAAAGGCCGTTTCAAACTCAGCCACCGATGTGCTTAACTACTTGAGCTTCAAAACTTCTCCCTCAACTTCTCTCTCGCTATGGGTGGTAGAAACTTATCCTAGAAGGCATTGACAAAAGCCTCCAAAGTCACTCCGATATGGCCTTTCACAAACTTCCACCATTGACTTGCGTTGCTCTTAAGCTGAAAGGCTGCCAAAGTCACCGTCAAACCATCGTCGTCAATGCCAAGCATCTCAAACATCTTCATCATCTACTCAAGCCACTCATCGACCTTCAGTGGCTTCTTCGGATCACCCACAAACTCATCCGAATTTGATCAGAAGAATTTCCTCTTTAGAAAAGACGACCTTGTCTCAACAACATGGGTCTAGACTTGATTATCAGCCCTGAGGATGTCCATAGATTCCCTTAAAGCTCTAGCCATTTCCTGAGAAAAAACTCTTATGGCTTGTTAGCCCGTAGGCTTGGCCACATTCACCTGGCCAATTCTCTTTTCTTGTACCAGAATTTTATCATGAATTGCACTTTCAGACTTCTAGGCTTACCTACCTACCACCACCACGTTCGCATCATGATATTCTAATAGTGGTATCATAAAAATTTAGCACATTCACAAATGTGCCATAATTAATTCATACGTGTCCTCATACAATGGACAACACAATAATTCATTCCATGTAAGTACCGAATCATGTATTCACAAATGAATTTCCTTTCTAGATAACAACTATTTCGCAATTGCCAAAGTTCCTCGTAGAATTAGCAATGATCAAGTGCTCTTTTAACGGGACTTCTAGGAATTCATAAACACAATCAATATCTTAGAAACTACATTCCATACTCATTTAATCATATAAGCATGTTATTACATAGCATACTAGGTATACGTCAATTGCTATCTAGCGAGACAAACTCATTGTGATAAAAACCACGTCACACAAGCCCAAAGTATTCAAACTCGGTATGTTCTGATACCAAGTTGTAACGCCTCGAAAATAATAACAATAGATAGCCTTATAACTCTCAACAGATATACAGAAGCTCATACAAATCAATCATTTATTAAAGACAATATTAGCAGAACATTCTCTCTTTCATTAATTCCTTCAATGTAGTACAAAGATGACATTATATGCATTAATACATTGATTAACTTTAAGCTATGAATATATAGCATGTGGCAGATATACATAGGATACAAGAAAAAAAAAAGAAGTTCATGCCCTAATGGCTACATATTTCCAAGACAATGCTTGGTTACAAAAAAAGTGGGTCAAGCCTAATATATTAAAAATCATAGGCTTGTACAAAAGATATTTACAACACAAAAATAAATAAGCCTTCAACTCCAAGATCCTCTAAAGCTAATTCCTTAACGGAGGCATATCATCAACACCTGAAAGTTAATTTCCACATAGGGTGAGCTAAAACTCAGTAGAGATAAATTTAATTTACTATATGATTCTTAACCTAGTCATGTAGTGAATACACATGAATGCCATTTACCAAAATGATGCATTCATTCTCAAACAATGTAATGCCACGTTTATAATCTAATTCATAAACCACTACTTTCAAAACAAAAAACAGGGTAGTAGATACACACACTGGAAATCTTTAGGTACGTATCTATCAATAGGCTATACAAGCACTATCAAAACCAGTTTACAGGTACTAACCAGAAGGATCGACACCTAACCGCACGGGTTTCTAGACTTTCACTATGGACACATAGGCCAACATAATATAAACTACAACCATACCCCCTAACCAAACTGCAAGTTATTCACCATTTTTTTCCTCTAAAAAATGATACATTTTAATGTATATGAAACAAATGTTTAATTTCAATGCATGAGTGTAGACGTCCCCGAACGCCCCGGGAGGGATGAACTCCCGTTCTGTTCGTTTTGGGTCACTACAGCTCAGACTCAAATTGTCACGGTTCTTAATCTTGAACCAAAGAGTCCAAATCCGGCAAATCGTTTTGAGAAAACAGATTTTTTGAAAGAAGTGCCAAACATGGACTGCTTTGCCAGATACAGAGTCGCCACCTAAATATTTTATTTTTGAGAAATTTAGGAAACCCTGACTCGGTGCCAAAGGCCACGTGTCCGTCATCACCAAAGTTGCCTCGGCTCGGGAACTTGGGTACGATTGGGGAAGGTCACTTCGTGAGCACCCCCGCTCACCCGGTCAAAGACCGGCCTCTACTAACCATGATATCTATTTTTGAAAACATTGTGTGTTCTTATTCCGGTTATTAGCCTAGGTTACTATGTGATGTGCACAGCATACAAGTATAGACTGAGTCGCCTGAATTGGAACAAAACATTTCATGTTTGTTTGTTTGAAAAATGGTTTGATGGTGCTACCCGCAAGTAGGCTAAGACGTGGATTTGCCACCCTCGGGTGGGCTTAAGAAAACTTGATTTTGCCACTATCTAGTGGGCTTAAAACAAACATTTGATGAATTGTCCCAATTTAAGTAACACAACCTCCACCCACAGGCATTCAAGCAGTTATATCACATAAGCACATAGCCTCATGGTAAGCATGCTATTCATGGCAACACTCACACGCATGCAAGGATGCCAAAGCATAAAAACTCACCGAGTACTCCAAGCCAAAACAGAAACTCATTAGAAATCCATGCATGATCCTAGATACACAGAATTGCCTAATGCAACACATGCAAAGATGCAAACTATAGCAGGCTCGGCTATTCTAAACATGGCATATGGAATGCTACAACTAACACGTATTCAATTTGGAATTGAAATACAAATGCAGTTTGTATGATGCGCCGAGCCCGGTGCGTGCAAAACAGATGAATGAATGCAAACGTGCTATCATACTGTATGCTAATTGAAATATGCCCTAATCTAACCATCATAACCAGGTAAATAAAAGGGAAGAAAGACGTAGGGTCGGAAGACATACATCACACTCACCCACACTTATTACAATTATGCCATCGCGCAGAGGGTCCAAAAGAATATACAGTCCCGAATGAAAGAATAGTACAGTCCAAATAATACAGTCCAAATAATACAAATTCCTAATTAATTTACAAATTAACTAAGAAAATAATGACTGGCATGCAAGCCGGGGACTGCCTTGATCCTGATGAATGATGTATGTTTGGGCTGCCTTGCACGGAAATCCACTGGGATGCCCCAATTAGCCTATGTTTCGTAATTATTCTTGGAAAGCGCGCCAAGCCTCGGAAGACTGCTGGATCTTGATTTGCTGCAACAGAGAGCAGGAAAGGGGCATAGCAATGTATTTTCACAAATGTATGCATACCTCGATCCTCGTGCTACCAATCACGCATTTCGATGCATGATGGCCGAGGACTCGAATTGCACAATTTTAATATAGAATGAATGCACATGAAAACACAACAAAACCTAACTCCATCATGGATAATCCGGAGTGTCGGTGACCGGGGAATTGAGACACGTTCCGTCACTCGGAGTACGAAACGCACCTCGTTTCCCGTGCCCGGGCTAACTCCTATCCCGAACACGATGCAATATACATGATATGCATGAAATGCAACTACGATACAACCTAACATGCGCAATGTTATGGGATGGCATACACAATGCACGAGGTAACATGGCATACACAATGCACTAACATACACCCTAGCGTACGCAATGCTATGCGATGAAATGGCATACACAATGCATAATGGACTTACACCAACATGAGTGGACCTCAGCCACACTCACATAGGAGGCCATAAGATGAAAATGAAACAACTCGAGATGCGTGCACACGTGCACGCAAACCGATGACCGAACCTACGGCACGGAATGCCACTCTAACAGACATGGCGAAACATGGAATATGGCATACTGTAGTGCAAAAATCAGAGGTAATCAATGATGCAAAACAGCCCCAAAACCTGGTGAAATGAAACCCGATGCATGGAACGAGTCTCGAAACACGGATTTTGGCGCATGAAATGGCCTATAGCTATACAATGCATACATAATTTGAACATGAGATGAAAATACAGAAACAAGGCAGCCCCGAGACAAGAATTTTTACAGTTTAGAGTGAGGCCAAACAGTGGGCCCAAGTAGGGCTAAATTAGCATACAAAAATGGCTCCGCAAGGGAGGCAATGAAGCAAGTGGTAGATGTAAAGCCCAAAAAGAAAAAGACCCTTCTAAAATGTTGAAGAGGGGCCTAAAATATGACCACTTACAGTTTATGGAAACCCCCAAAACAATATACAAATATGCTCAAAATGTCATGCAAGATAGGGCCCGAAAGAGGTTATAACACAAAGTATACAAAACATGCCTCAAACAGGAAAAGACCCTTAATGAAACATGGCAAGGGGGTCAAAATATGGCCACTTTCAGTTCGGACCAAGGTCCAAAAATAGAAGCTCAATAGGCTAATAAATCATGCAAAAATGGGGACCAAAGAGGGGTACAATAGCAAGTGATACATGGAGGTCCCAAACAGTGGTGAGCCCTTCTTCAATATTGAACAAGGGCTCAAAATAAGCCTATCTACAGTTTACCTCAGGCCCCAAAACAGATTACAAATAGGCCAAAAATATCATGCAAAAATATGGCATACAAAGGGGTAATGAAGCAAGTGCAAAATGGGGGTCCCAAACAAGGTAAGACCCTTAATGAAAGATGAAATAGAGCTCAAAAAAATTCCACTTTCAGTTTTGGTCGGAGCTCAAATGTATAAGCAAGAAGGGCTAAGATATAGACTAAGAAAAGAGCAAAAAAGGGAAAAACGAGACTCACCCTTGAAGAACCAAACTTTAGCAGCCTCTTGGTCCAAAATACAGCACTTCTAGCCTCTGAGAAAGTCCTCCAAGCCGCTGGAATGGAGTGGTGGTGGTGGTGCTAGGTGGTGGTGAAGAAATGGTGAAGAAATGGTGTAGGACTTTTAGGGTTTTGGTGCTTGAAATATAGAGAGAGAGAAATTGTATATATGAGACTCAAACCAAAGACTTCTAACCCAGAAAAAATGCAGCTGGAGCTCTGGTTTTATAGACAAAAAGGGATGGAAAAGAGGGGGAAAAAAGGGGGGGAAATGAAATTCAAATTTCCCCCCAAAATTGGCCTAAAGGGAGATAAAGGGGTAAGTGATAGCTGCGGTTCTCAAACCAAAGAGAGCCCTTCAACAAAGTTGAAGAGGGGCTCAAAACAAGATGCTTTGTAGTTTATGCCTAAGTTCAAAACAGCTCACAAGTAAGCCTAAAATACCGTGCAAAAATAGGCCTAAAAAGAGGTAAAGAGGCAAGTGACAGATGGAAGCCTCAAATAGCAAAAGGTCCTTAATCAAATATGAAAAGGAGCTCAAAATATGACTATCTCAAGTTCGGGTCGGAGCCCAAAAATGTAGAATGAAGGTTCGGCAGCCGAAACACGCAGTTCGGGGCCCCGAAAGTGGGCTGTTAGGCACCGGGAGTGGTGCTCAACCACGAAGTTGGTCTCTCGGATCACAGTGTCCCTCAAAAGGGAGTAAATAAGATAAGTGCCAAAAACTGGGGCAAACAGAGGTGGTTAAGCGGTCCCGAACCGAGGCACACGGCCTGACGGCTCCGAAAATCGGGAACCGGGCTCCGAAATGGGAAAAATGGCCTATGACCACGAAACGTAGCCCACGGCCATTGAGAGATGATCTACGAGACCTCTCCCTCCCTTCGGGAAGAGAAAACAGAGAAAACAGAGCCTGGTTCGCAAACCGAGGAAAAGCACAAAAGAGTCCGGAAGTCCGGAAGCAAGGCTCGCAGCCGGGACTCCGCAACCTCAGAACGAGCACAATATGCAACATCACCAAGCACTCAATCGGTGACGTCTGAGTCTTAAGGTCGGTCAAAAATGGGGTGTCTACAATGAGTGAATGATTTTAGTTAACCTAGTTCTAATGCAATTTCTACAACAATCAAAACTATCATCTATCGATAGCCTAAAATAGATATCTCTATTCAAAAGATAAATTTCAAGTAACAGATAGAAATTCATATATTTTAAATTTGGAGTAATAATACATGTTCAACTCACTATTCAACTAAACAAGGGTTCACACATTGCCCCATCATTCTCCTCCTTATTCAAAACCAATGATTTTCAAAGACTTCCAAGGTTTTCCAACAAAATATCTGTTTCTTTCAAAAATCCATTTAAAAGAGAGAATTTCAAGATTTCAACTCTACTCATCAATACAACTATTTCCACAACATTTCTAATGAATCTATTTCAAAACCCCTTTTATACACCTAAAACCAACCCAAATCAAACTTAATATCAACCCAAAATACTACTTTATTCAAGAGTACATAATGCGACTAAAAATCATTTAGAGATGTTAAAGAAATCCCTACCTCAAAATAGAAAGAGAACAGGGATAAACCCCAAGATTTGACAAAGACCAAAGCTTGAACTTTTCAGATTGAAACGATCACCTCCCTGCGCTTTATCTTATATCCCAAAGCACGTATACCATGAGACTCACGGATTAGAGTGTTAAGGGAGATTTGTGCAAGAACTAGAGATAAAAGAGAGAAAATAGGTTTGGACAGCTTTTTGAGACAGATAGAGAGAGAAAACAGAAAAGTGAGAAAAAAATCTTTTTTCCACAGCTTTATATGCACAGACCGCTCGAGTGTCAAATATAACACGTCGCTTGAGCGACCAAAACCTAGCTTGAGCAAAGAAACAAAATTCCGAAAACATCAACCCTGAGGAACAAATCGCTCGAGTGAATAAAACAATGCTCGAGCGAAGAATGAACCCCTCTTAGAAGTTTAGACTGCAAAAGACCGCTCAAGCAAAAAAAGGATCATTCGAGCAAAAAATGGCATACTCCCAGAAATTCAGTCTACAAACACATATTTTGAAAAAAAACAAAAGACTGCTCTAGTAAAGAAAAGACCACTCGAGTGAACACAAGAATAAACAGACAGAATTTCCCCGAAAATACTAGGTCCCAACCTATTCCATAATCAATAAACAAATCCAAGATATCACTTCCAACCAACAATGAAGACTAAAATAGATATAATGACCACAAAAGATACCAGACTCCAAACCAAAGAGTGAAAAAGGGTTGGGTTTTAAACCGAGCTGCTATATTATACCCTCTCTTTTTTTCTTTTTCTTTTTCTTTTTTAATAAGGAACTATTTTAAGCTAGGGTTATTTTGGACCCACCTATAAAGTAAATTTTTTAATATTTATGTCACCTACAAATCGCATATATCAATTAAGACCAGTTAGTATATTTGGAGAAGTCAAACCTTGAGCGTCTAGATTTACAATTTATACTAGAACAAGTCATGGACCATAAGACTAGAATGATATAACAAAGACTAATATGGCACTACATTTTATACCCAATTCAAAATTCAACTTACTGTTAAACCAAGCCACCAATCATACAACCAATAGTGATGCTGGCCATCCAAACTTGGCATGTTTGGCTCAAAAATAGTTCGATTTGTTCTATTAACCCCCTTAATAGTTAAAGGGTCTTTTCATTTAATTTATATTCCGATCAAAAACTTTGTTTCTAAAAAGGATTTAAAACTGTCAAAATACACCACTTTGTTGTGACCGATTGGGAGCTTTTCGAGCTAATTCTACCATTTAGGCTCTCAATTTTGTGATTATTTTGTTATTTTAAAAAAGTTTTGTTTTCACAATCACCTTGTTTAGGAATTTATGTTTTAGTTGTCATTTTTTGGCATATCTCTTTTAAGTCTCTAGCATTCAAATTTTGAGCTTAATTTGAATTTGTTATTTGTAATAATTCTATTTTTTATTTTATTTTTTAAGCTTGATTAACAATGAATTAGCTTAATTTCTTTTTTCGTCATCAGATTAAGACTTCTCTTATATATATATATCGATGTAAGTGTTAGAATAAAGCAACTTTTCAATTGATCATAACAAAATTTCGAAGTAGAGTTCTCTTCAAAGTGTTTGTACTAAAATTTTATTACACATTCTACTTTCTTATACACTTCCTTAATCAAGAAAAGCCATATGAACAAATTATTTGAACTCTTAATTTGCACTTATAACCTTATTAACGTAAGCTATTAGCATAAACAACATTTTCTTGCATGTGAATGACGATAGTACTTAATTTTGATAAATTATAATCTAAGCCTTCGTTTGGCAATGACTTTTTTAGTTGGCTTTTTTATTTTTTTTTACTTTTTTAACCCGGGACTTTTTTGTTCGTTTGGTATTCTTAATTGACTTTTTTGGTTTTTTAGCTTTAGAATAGTGGATTTTTTTTTTGTCCTTTTGTGATTTTTGGCTTTTTGTGATTTTTTTATTATTTTTTGTCATTTTGTGATTATTTAACCCACCATGTTTACCAAACACCACCTAAAGTTGATACAAAATGTGAATATTGGTTTAGGATTTCATTCTTTTGGATAAAGTAGTTTAAGTAACAGGAACATCACGTAGCTGATCTATATTAATATATAGTAGGTGTTTGGGAAATGGGTTTTTATGTAGGTTTTTTTAGTTATGGGATATTATTGAAGAAAATTTTTTTTGTGTTTGGGAAGATAGTTGGGTTTTTTGTAGTTAGATGTGATATTTGTGAGAGAAAAAGTGAAATGATTATAGAATTTGATGTGATATTTTGTTTGAATTTGTTTTTTTTTTCTTTTTTTTTTTTGATTTTACAAAAACTTTGTCTTTTAATAAAAAAAATTAAAAAAAATCGAAAAAAAATTATTGCCAAACACCACCTACTTTCACTCAGTATTTATTACATAGTAAATGTAAGACCAGAAAAGTTACTTTTTGCATGTCTGAAGTGTTTAGTGTTTAATTATATCAAACTCTGATTTCATTTTTCACCATATTATAAATGAGGGATATTTATCAATAAATCTTATCTATATAAGTACTTTAATCAGTCTTAAATTTTTTTTATTGATCAGTTAAGTCCTGTTAGTGGAGATTTTCTTTCCATGTGATTCTATTTTTTATTTTGATAGTGTTTGGTGGACAGCTGTACCCTTTTATTAATATGACAGGTATGATGTAATACTCTAATGTGGCATGTATTAATGTAACACTCCAACGATGTGACACTCTAAAAAAATTTAAAATTTCTTAGTGTACTTTTTTTAAATGTGACACTCCAACGATAAAAATTCTAAAAAATTAAAAACTCATTAGTGTACTTTTCCTAAATATGACAACATGGCGAGTATGATATGACACTCCAAAACTTTTACTCAAAAAAAAAAAAAAAAAAAAAACTCTTTAGTGTAATTTTCCATAATGTGATAACGTAGTGGGTATCATGTGACATTTCAAAAAAAATAAAAACTCATTAGTGTACTTTTTTCAAACGTGACAACATAGCGGGTATGATGTGACACTTTAAAAAAATTTAGAACTCCTTTAGTGTACTTTTTTCCAAATATGACATGTGACACTCCAACGTAGTAAGTATGATGTGACACTCTAAAAAATTAAAAATTCTTTAGTGTACTTTTTTCAAATGTAATACTCTAATATGACGGGTATGATGTGATATAAAAAAAAAAACTCTTTAGTATACTTTTTACAAATATGACACTCTAATATGACAAATAAATGAGTCATTACACATTAAAAAAGATTAAATAAATCATAAAAAAATATAAAATTATATAAATTATAAGCTCAAAACATTGGACTTATCAACCAATCTCTCTATAAATAATAAACAAAAATACATGGTCTTAACTTGATGGTAATCTAGCCATTAGCTAAAGTACTTTCTCCACTTTTTGGGGGCATTAATGGAGTAGGTTTGGCAAAACATCTAGGACACTCATTCAGGCTATTGATGCCATAAATATCTGAACATACAAGTCAATACCGAACACAATTTTCTTGCCAATGTGTAGTCTACAACACAAAAATGTTCCACTCTTCTCGATCACACCAGATCTTCCCCTCTATTAGATCACGTAGCCATCAGCTAAAGCTTATTAAAAGAATTTAAAAGTTCAAATAAGTCTTAATTTTTCAAAGACATGATAAGATAAAATATTACTATTGGCTAAATGATGAATCTCTTTAAATTTGACCATGTGTTAAAAGAGATAAAAAAAAAAAATGGAACATAAAAGATTGTACTGACAATTTTAAAAAACTCAAAAGAGTTATTTAAAAGTTATTAAAATATAACTCATGGGTGGGTGACATTGTTGTTAAGGTTTAGGGTTTAAGCTTCAAGGTCACAAGTTCAATTTCTTTTCCCTTGGATCAATCTCCTGGGCGAAGCACAGTTGGTTAGGAGGTTTGACCTCAAAGTTGTCTAATCAACACTTGGTGTAGATTCAATGCTCCCCGTTGTGCGAGTCCTGATTTAAGCAGAGCTTGTCTTGGGAGGTGGGGGTAAGTTCCCAGGTTATAGTCTCCTCGCTTGGAACGGCCAACAGGACACCTTGGTGATCTCTGTAAGGGGCGCTGCCTTAAGACACCTTGGTGATCTCTGCAATGGGCGCTGCCTTGGACCTGCGGGAGGGTAGGGAGGATTTTCCTGTAAAAAAAAAAAAAAAAGTTATTAAAATATAAAGAATGTAAATCACATTATTCATTTTGAATAATATTTAAATTATGGGTGTGTTTGGGAACTAGATTTTTGAGTTATTTTTATTTTTTTTTTCACTACAAGATAAAATGTTTTACAAAACTAAAAAAAAACAAATCCAAACAAAATATCACATCAAACCCCATAATCATTTCACTTTTTCTCTCACAAACATCACATCCAATCACAAAAAAACCCAACTATCTTTCCAAATACAAAAAAAAAAATTCTCCAATAATATCATACAACTAAAAAAACCTACAAAAAAAATTCACTTCTCAAACACCCACTATATAAAATTTGAATTTATATTATTACACCATATAAATTCACTGAATAAAGTGTTTATTAAATTATAATTAATTATAAAAATAATATTTTCACATTATTTTGGTGAAATTTTTTTTGGGAGCTTTTTTGATAAGTTCCATTTTTAAGAGTTTTATTCCATCTAATACATATTCTTTTTGATTATTCCATTAAGTCTTATTTGAGGTAAGAAGATCAAAATATCTTAAATCTCTCTTGCCCCCATTAATATTAATATTTAATATTGATTGTTATTATATCTTCACTCCAAAAAAAATATGGATTAACTACACACTACTATTTAATGTTGATATACATTACACAAAAAAAATTAAATATGGTTCTTTATTGATGACGTGAATGTGAATGTTTATATCAGATGACGTGAATGTGAATGTTCACATCAAATGACGTTGTAATAAAGGTGATGTTAAGGTTCACATCAGTATTGCATCAAATTACACAACCACAATCCTTAACTTAAAATGAATTTTTGTTATTGTACTGTCAATTACATGATGTGAATATTCATACTAAAACATACGAATGCGAACGTTCGCATCACTACATTAGATGAGAGAGAATGTTCACATCACTACATGTTGTGAATAAGAATGTGTTGTCAATTAAAAATATAATAAACGTTCACTACATGTGAATAAGAATGTATTGTCAATTAAAAATAAGAAGGTTCACATATTGTGAACGTTCACATCACTACATTAGATGAGAGAGAATTTTTCGAAAAAGTGTTGTGAACGTTTACATCAAATGAAAGATAATGTTCACATCATTTTTAATGTGTTGTCAATTAAAAATATATTTATATCAGATAAGAGAGAATGTTCATATTATTTTTAATATGTTGTCAATTCAAAATATATTCACATTATATAATAATATAAAATAATAACATCAATGTATTTGTGTATAAAATTTTCTATGCCTTAGTTCTTTCTCTCTCTCTCTCTCTGTCTCTCCTCTCTCCTCTCCCAACATTAAATATCAATATTAAATATAAGGGTGTAAGAGTCTAACAAAATCATGTAAATCAAGAAAAAAGACTTAATGGAATAAAACTATAAATATATGAGACTAAATGAGTTAAAAAATTCATTCATAAAAGTTAAAACATTTCTAAATGAGATTTATTAATAAAAATCTCATATTTTTTTATAAGAATAATATTTTTTTTTCTTCAAAAGATGGAACATTGGCCCTGTTTGGTAGGGTTTATTTCCAGCTTATTTCAGCTTTTAACTTAATTTCAGCTTTTAGCTTAATTTAAGCTATTTTGATGTGTTTGGTTCAGCTTAACAATACAGCTTATAACTTTTTGTAAGTCAAAAATCAACTTATTCTTTAAGTGGGAGAGGAAAAACTTAATTTATAAGTCAAAAATTAATTTATGTTCACAATTATAAGGTATAAACTATTAAAATAAAAGTTATAATTACTTTCCCACAGTCCTACCAAACGAGACCATTAATCTGAAGAGATCAAAACGTAATAGATGTCCCCAACTGTCCAATAAATCCATTTCGTAACCCCTAGCCCATCATGAATGTCAATCCGTTACTAGCAATAGGTGCCGAGATTACTCTCTCTCTCTCTCTATCTATCTCTCTCTCCCAAAGTATAGGGGAAGGGGGAGATATTTGAGAAGTTAGCTATTAAAATAGATTTTTTTAATTTTTAATTATTTTAGTAAATTAAAATAATTGTATTTAAGAAGATGATTAATTTTTTTATAATTAGATGTAATATTTATGAGAGAAAAAATAAAATAATTATGGATTTAATGTGATATTTTGTCTTATTAACTATTTTAATCTATTTTATCTTTTAGTACTATTTTAGTTCAAAAAATCCAAAAAGCCTATTACCAAAAATCCCTACTGTAAAGTGAAAGCTAACTTTACAATAATGATACATCCCTTAATTTTTGAACCCTAATTATGTCCCAGGAAAAAAAAAAAAAGAGCTAAAACATCCCCATCACTGTAGGATCCACACACTTGGAGCTCCTTTAGAGCTCCCAATTTAGCGCTTCATGTTAAAAAATTTATGATTTTAATTATTAATATTTATAAAAAATTTCATTGATTTGTAATTATTTTTTTAAAAATCTCATTAATGTGACATTTTTCAAAAAAAAAAGTGACATAAGTTGGTAGTTCTGCTAATTTAGCAAATTTAGGCCTTGTTTAAGAACAAGATTTTTAGTAATTTTTTATTTTTATAGTTAAAATATGATTAAAAAATTAATATTTTGATAATGATTTTTTGAAATTTTGGCCTTGTTTAGGAATTTAGTTATTTTTAGTTAGTTTTTTTTTTTTTAAAAATCTTTTTGGCTATTTTATAAGATGAAAAAAGTTGTATTTGTGATAATTTGTATTTTTTATTTTTTTTTTGGATAGTTGAATAGATGATTGTGAGAGAAAAAAATAATTGATTAATGTATAAGATATAACATTTTATCTTATTATCTATTTTAACAAGCTTTTTATCTTTATTAACTATATTAACCAAAAAAGCTCTTTCCAAACATGCCTTTTAGGCTAAAAAGTGAGTACCCAAAGAGGCTTTAGTTTAAAGGATGAAGTCTAAGCCTTTTCTGTAATTTATTGGTGGCGGAAATTTATAGGTTTGACAATCACCAAATATATACTCAAAGTCATTATAAAAAATTAAGGCGTGGTGGCGATACATGTGATAATAATGACAATGGTAGTGAATGTGATGGTAGTGTTAGTGGTTGTAGTGGTTGTATTAAGGGGTGGTGGTGATGATAGTAACTGTGATAATAGTGTGATGGTGCCATGTGGTGGTGGTAATTCTATCAATGGTTATGATGGTTGGTTAGGATTGGGGTGTAATAATGGTGTGGTGACTATAAGATCGTAATGGTCAACATTGATACTTATTATTATTATATAATATAAACAAAAACGTTGTTAGGTCTTTAAAGTTCAAAATCTCAATGCAAATGTTTCAAATAATTGAATTTATGAATTATGAAAATACACATGTTATGAATGTTTTTGCTTTGATCAATATGATAATATATTTAAACATTTACACTTTACTCTTATTGTGGGGATATATTTTCTAAGTACCAACATGTGGCGTGATGACGCCGGCGTGTCAGTCGAGGTACCACGTGTCGTGGTAGTTATGCCGAGGTGATCTCGGAGTTGCCGAGGTTATCTCCGAAGATATCGGAATCCGGGATAAACGGATAAGGGACAAGAGTCCAAGGATGAAGAAAGACTTCAGGATGGATAAAGATAACACTATTAGGGAGTTTATCCTTATCACTTGAGGAATCCAAAGTAAGTACTGAATTGGAGTCCATAGAAGTCAGGCTTCTAGGGGGACTAAGATTGAGTAAACTATAAAAGAGAGGCACCCCCGTGGGTCTAAGGTACGCAATTTATACTTTGAGTATTAAGTTTAGCACTATTGATTATCTTTGAGAGATATACTGACTTGATCGTCGGAGTGCCCCCGGGTGAAAGAACCACCGCCGGAGCCTTCTCTTTCTGTGCAGGACAGCCAGGTGCCATCTATTCTGCTTGTGTTCTACAGCTGAATTACTAAGGAGGGCAGTGTGGTCTGAAATTAACACACACAATTTGGCGCCGTCTGTGGGAACGAAAGACGAATAGATGGCCAGTAACGCACAAAAAGAAAAGATTGGGAACGGCACTCCCGCTGGAAGCGAAAGACCTATTGACCTCGATATTGAAGGAGACAACCGCAACACAGAAACTCATCACGGAGCGAAAGACGTCGGCCAGGAGGGCGACACTTTAAAGAAGACCGATCAGAGCAGATACTACAACGAAGACAACCTTCAGGTATGGAGGGACAGGTGCCTACGGAAGGATGAAGAGGTAAAAGAGATGGCAAACAAATTGGCTGACCTGCAATCGGTCGTCAATTTTATGATGCAAAACAATGTCATGCAGCCACCCTTCCCATTGCATGACACACCAGTTCCAGCAGTCAACACATAGAAAGGGGGACAGATTCCTTTAGTACCTCAGCATACCAGGAGCGGAAGACATTCTCACCAAACCTCCAGGGAGGTCGGGCGAGGAGAATCAAGAAGGAAAGAATCACGGAAAACGCATCGCACGCAGGAGGCAGACCCCAAAGAACATCGGCATGTACAGGGGCAGGCATTATGCTTCGACACAACTTACGAGGAGAGATCGAAAAGAGGCCATCACGAGGCCGAGAGCAGTATGCCGAAAAGACTAAAATCAAAGGATAGCCGAGCTCCTGGGCAGAGCAAGGAAGACTTGAGAAACTACCTCAAGAGGAAGCAACAGAACGGAGATGCCGAGGTAACCTCACCCGACAAGTCGAGGACACCCTTCTCGGTAGAATTGGACAAGTTCCTGGCACCAAAGAGATTCAGCATGCCGAGGTTTCAAATATACGATGGTAAGTCGGACCCTAACTTCCATGTCGGATTATATTTGAACTCAATGGCATTGTATAGTGGGAACGAGCCGTTGCTCTGTAAAGTGTTCCCCTCATCCTTCGGGGAGATTGCATCAGATTGGTTCCACAAGCTCCCAAAGGGAAGAGTAAAGACCTGGGAAGGCCTGGCCGAGATGTTTGTGGCCAGGTTCGTAACAAACAAGTTACAGCCATTGAGGGTGGACGCATTGATGGCTCTGAAGATCAGCAAGGATGAAGGCCTTAGGGCCTATGCAAAAAGGTACTATGAGGTGTTTAACCGTATACCCGAATGCAACCAGGAGGTGGCAGTCGTGTCTTTCAAGAACGGCCTGAAAGATGATTGTCCATTACGGAAGTCCTTGGTAAAGACATTGCCGAAAAGCATGGAGGAGCTCATGGCAAGAATAGAGAAGTATGCCAGAGCCGAGGAAGATACATCAGGGAATAAAGAAATAAAACAAGAAAGAACCAACGGCTCGCCGAAGCAAGGCCGAGGTAACAACGGGTTCAACAAACAAGAAATGGAATTGAGGACCAAACAGGCAGTGACGACTGTGTTCCGAATCCCGATCCACAAAGTCCTGGATCAAATCCGAAACCAACCCTATTTCAGAGCACCGGCAAAGGCCCCAGGAGAATACATGGGAAGGAACGTTGGTAGGCGTTGTGCTTACCACAATGAAGAAGGGCACCCAACCCAGGGCTGCAGAGCCCTAAGAGCACACTTAGAGGACTTAGTGAGACAAGGCCATCTGAGAGACCTTGTCGATGAAGCCAGGACAAGAGAGGAACAGGCAAGATTGCCTCAAGCACCAGCAGCCCCGCCACCCCCAGCACAGCCACCACAGGCCAGGGGACCACGGGTGGTTAATGTGATCCACTCAAGGGTCAACGAGAACGAAGTCAGAGGAGAGACCCAGAGGGTAAGGCATTTACAGCATGTCTACCAAGTCGGGGAAAAGAGACATCGGCCAGAGGAGTGCCAAGGACCGATGATAGCTTTTACTGAAGCCGACCTAGAGATGGTCCAACACCCGCATAATAATGCCTTGGTAGTATCCCTCCAGGTTGGGGAGTGCCAAGTAAAGCGCATCTTGATTGATCAAGGCAGCTCTTGCGACATTATGTACGTTAGATGTTACAAGGAACTGGGCCTTCACCCAGATGACATGGAAGGATCCAATGGCCCGATGGTCGGCTTCAATGGAACGCCGACATGGCCACTAGGCGCAACAAGCTTGGAAGTACAAGCCGGCACAAAGAAAATCAAGATGGAGTTCATTGTGATTGACACGCCCTCGCCATACAACATCATCTTGGGAAGACCATGGTTGCATGCAATGGGGGCAGTTCCCTCAACGTTGCATCAACTATTGCGTTTCCCAACAGAACTTGGGATTGAAGAAATCAGAGGAGATCAACTGCAGGCAAAAACTTGCTCCATGGCAGCAATGAAATCAACCTGCAACATCCGAGAACCAGAGAAGGCTGAAATCGAAGACGAGGACATGGAGGTCCTAGATGATGTCGGCAAGGAGCCGGTCGAAAAAAGTGAAGAAGCACTGAAGAAGATCCTCGTCCAGGAGGGCGACGAAGAACGCTTCTTTCTTCTCGGCTAGGGCTTAGCCGAAGAAGAGGAAAGAGAGCTGGAAGCTTTTCTAAGGACAAACATAGAGGTGTTCGCTTGGACACTTTATGAGATGCCTGGCATTGACCCCGAGGTCACATGCCACAAACTGAACGTCGATAGGTCGGCCAAGCCTGTGATACAGCGAGCCAGAAGACCGACGTTGATGCACGTCGAAGCAGTAGAGGAGGAAGTAGACAGACTTCTGGAGGCCAGGGCCATTAGAGAAGTCAATTATCCGACATGGCTGTCAAACACTGTCGTAGTAAAAAAGAAGAACGATAAGTGGAGGGTCTGTGTAGACTTCACAAGCCTGAACAAAGCCTGTCCCAAAGACAGCTTTCCTCTACCCAAGATTGACCAGTTGGTAGACGCCACATCTGGGCATGGAAGGATGAGTTTCCTGGATGCTTACCGGGGGTACCACCAGATACCCATGTACCCTCTAGATGAAGAGAAGACAGCATTCATCACCCCAAAAGGCCTGTACTGTTACAAAGTAATGCCTTTTGGATTGAAGAACGCGGGAGCAACTTACCAAAGGCTAGTAACCAAGATGTTCAGACACTTGATTGGCCAAACAGTGGAAGTTTACATCGATGATATGGTCGTGAAGACCAAGGATCCTAAGGGTCATCTTGCCGACCTAAAAGAGGTATTTGAGATACTCAAAACATATCGGCTCCGACTCAACGCATCGAAGTGCGCGTTTGGAGTTGGATCTGGTAAATTCTTGGGGTACCTAGTAACACGAAGGGGCATTGAGGCCAGCCCAGATCAGATCAAGGCCATCCTAGATTTACAGAGCCCGACATCGGCAAAGCAGGTACAGAAACTTACCGGAAGGGCCGCAGCCCTAAACAGGTTCATAAGCCGAAGCTCAGACAAATGTAAACCTTTCTTCAACCTGGTGAAGAAAGCCACGGATTTCCTTTGGACAGAGGAATGTGAGGCCGCGTTGGCCGACCTAAAGAAGTATCTGACTACAGCTCCAGTCCTCTCAACACCTGAACCTGGGGAAGAGCTGTTTTTGTACTTAGCTGTTTCAGAACACGCAGTAGGTGCGGTGCTAATCCGAGAAGAAAAAGGGGAACAAAAGGCTGTTTACTATGTAAGCAAAACCTTGGCCGACGCAGAAATAAGGTATCTACCACTGGAGAAGTTAATGCTAGCCTTAGTAATGGCTTCAAAGAAGTTGAACCATTACTTTCAGGCGCACAAGATTGTGGTCCTAACAGAGCACCCACTGAAGTCCTTGTTGCAACAAGGAGACTTAACAGGAAGAATAGCAAGATGGGCAGTAGCCCTGGGCCAGTATGACCTGGAGTTCAGGCCGAGAACAGCAATTAAGGGCCAAGTTTTGGCCGACTTCGTGGTCGAGTTCACGCCAGAATCACTCGAACATCGGACTCCGTTGAGCCATGATAAACGATGTCCAAGCAAGCAAGGAGAAGCCCATCCAAAGACAAAAGAACAAAGGAAAGAAAAGCTCAGACCCTGCAGCATTTACATCGGAGACTCCTTCAGACTGTTTGTCGATGGAAGTTCAAACCGGCAAGGGGCGGGGGCAGGAGTACTGCTGATATCTCCAGACGGAGAAATAATAGAACAGTCCATCCGTTTGGGGTTCAAGGCCTCAAACAATGAAGCAGAATATGAAGCATTAATTGCAGGGCTAAAGCTGGCAGCAGCAGCAGAAGCAGATGAGGTAATAGTTTTTGTGATTCACAGCTTATTGTTAACCAGTCAACAGGGAAATTTGCAGCTAGGGACGAAAGGATGTCGGCATATGCAAAAGAGATCATTAGATTGGCAGCCTTATTTCGGAATTGCTGACTACTCCAAGTAAGCCGAGATGATAACAGCCACGCCGACGCGTTGGCCAACCTGGCGAGTTCAGTACAGATTGGAAAAAGAAGGACAATAATAATCGACTATATGTCGGGCCCGAGCATAGAACCACCGATCACAGAGCATGAAACAATGTGCGTGGACATGGGACCAAGCTGGATGGATGCAATTATTGCATTTCTGAAAGATGGAAAGCTGCCAGAAGACCGTAAGGAGGCACACAAGGTCAGATTGAAGTCGGCAAGATTCAGTCTGACAGCGGACGGACATCTCTACAGAAGGTCCTTCACTGGACCCCTCTTAAGGTGCGTACACCCTTTGCAGGTTGAGGATTTCTTATATGAAATTCATGAAGGAATTTGCAGAAGCCACGCTGGGGGCAAATCATTAGCTCATAGGGCCATTACACAGGGATATTGGTGGCCCTACATGCAAAAAGATGCAGAGGCATACGTAAAGAAGTGCGAACAATGCCAAAGGTTTGCACCTTTGATACACCAGCCAGCTGCTGACCTAAATCCAGTGTCCAGCCCTTGGCCGTTTGCCCAGTGGGGCATGGATCTTGTTGGCCAACTTCTCCAGGCAACTGGACAGAGAAAATACTTGCTGGTAGCAACAGATTACTTCACAAAGTGGATAGAGGCAGAACCTCTTGCCAAAATCCGAGATGTGGATGTCAAGAACTTTATATGGAGAAACATCATCATCAGATTTGGGATTCCAAGAGCAATAGTTGCCGACAACGGAACACAGTTTGACAGCAAACTTATCAAGAACTTTTGTGCGAAATTCAAGATCAAGAATTACTTTTCAACACCAAGTTTTCCCCAAAGTAATGGACAAGCTGAAGCATCCAACAAAGTAATTTTGGATGGAATAAAGAAGAGGCTGCAGGCAGCAAAAGGAAAGTGGGTAGACGAATTGCCCAACGTACTTTGGGCATATCGGACTACGCCGAGAAGATCAACAGGAGAATCCCCCTTTGCCATGGCTTGTGGCACAGAAGCAGTCATCCCACTGGAAGTCGGCATCCCAGGGATCCGAACCCAGGGAGTTGAGAATGGAACTAATGACGTACTGTTAGCCCGAGATCTTGATCTGTTAGAAGAAAGGAGAGAGAAGGCTACAATACAGCTTGCAGCATACCAGCAGCAGCTTGCCAGAGCTTACAACAAGAAGGTCAATCCAAGGGATTTTCAGATCGGCGACTTAGTCCTGAGAAAAGTCGTCGGCAACAAGAAGGATCCCAGAGAGGGCAAGCTTGGCCCAAACTGGGAAGGACCCTACAGAATCACTTCGGTATTAGGCAATGGAGCCTATCGACTTGAAGATAATGAGGGCAAAGCATTGCCTAGACCATGGAACACTTGTAATCTGAAATTTTTCTATCATTAGATGTTCCTTGTTATTTTTTCAACGTCATCAATAAAATTATAGCAGAATTCCTCTACACTGATAAAAGATACGCAATATTATTTTTGAATAATGAGAACCCAAGTGGAACTCAGGTTCACATTGGGGGCAAAGAGAAGAAGAATATGCTTAACACTTGTTGAAATTTGTAGCAATTTACAAGTTGAAGTTAAGCCGAGATTATTCCTTATCTTCACTTGTTGAAATTTGTAGCAATTTACAAGTTGAAGTTAAGCCGAGATTATTCCTTATCTTCACTTGTTAAAATTTGTAACAATTTACAAGTTGAAGTTAAGCTGAATCCTTATCTTCACTTGTTGAAATTTGTAGCAATTTACAAGTTGAAGTTAAGCCGATATTACTGTTTCTCTTCGCTTGTTGAAATTTGTAGCGTTTTACAAGTCGAAGTAAAGCCGAGGTTATTGATCAAACACTTGTAGAAATTTGCAAGTTGGTTAACCCAAAGAAGATGCTTAACACTTGTTGAAATTTGTAGCAATTTACAAATAGATCATTGTTTAGCACTTGTTATAACTTGAGGAAGGTTTATAGGTTGAAATTAAAACAGTATGTGTTTTACGCTTGTCGAAATTTATGAAAAGTTTGCAGGTCAGTATCTTTCCGAAGTAAACCTGTAGTTATTATGCCCGAGGTATGTAACCCCGAGAAGATTGCACAAAGAAGGCAAAGTATGAAAGACATGCAAAATATTCTAAGTATAGACTCATGCAAAGATAGTTAAAGAAAAGACAAGAGAGTGCAGACAATCAAACGAAGATAAGTTTGAAGCATTCAGGAAAAACAGTTGCAGTTGTAAACAAAAGAAGGCACTACGGCCTACCAAAAGTAATTGTTCAGGAATTACAAAGAAGGCACATCGGCCATGTAAAGAACTCATACTGTTTTCAGAAGAAAATAAAACTTAAAGCTAAGATTCCTCAGCGGTAGTAGTTAGTTGAGTCTGAGGATCAGATGATTGCTGAGTAGATGCCTCGGCTTCCTTTTCTGCTGCGATCTCGGCATCAATTTGAGCAAGGGTTTCGTCAATTTGAGCAAGGCTTTTTTCGGTGACAGGAACGTCGGAGGAAGCCTGCGCCGGGGTAGTTTCCTTGGCAACTTCGTCACCATCATCATCCTTAGTCAGGTCCAGGACCTGCTCATTCAAAGAAGGAGACTTAGCCCCAACAGCCCCCCTGAGTTTCCTAACCAGAGCATCATCTTCATCCTCATCCTCATCTTCAGACTCAGATTCGCCTTCAGGTTGAGTTGGTGGAGGTGGAGGAAAAGGAAGAGGAATGTCGTCGGCCTTTCTCAGAGGCGAATCCTCAGGAACGTTAAGCTTTTTGGCAAGAGACATCCAACCAAGGGAGAAGCCCCTGTTGCATGCCTGCCTGACTTGCAGTTTGTAGTCTTCAGTTACGTCGGCCACGCCCTGGGCATAAGCCTTCTCATCAGCTTCTTTTGTTTCAGCTTCTTTAGTTGCCAAGGCCTCCTGAAGCTCCTTCTCGGCCTGGGCCGCTTTTTCCTCAGCCTCTTTTAGTTGGGATTCAGCAACTTTCTTGATGGCCTCAGCAGCTTCAGCCTTCTCTTCAGCTAATGTTTGGGCTTTAGTGGCAGCCTCGGCCTGATCTTCTAGCTTCTTCATTTTTGATTGAAGACTTTTGTTGGCCTTCTGAAGGGACGAAAACTCCCTCTTCATCTTGGCCAACTTCTCTCGATTCTTGAAAGATTGCATTGAAAACGAATGGGCATGCTGGATGGCCTGAAAGAAAACAGAAGTATTAGAAAAAAAATTTAATGTGAAAACAGAAAGAAATAAAAAATACCAAGTAGGAACACTTACTTGAACGGAGTGCTGGAGCATTAGGGCATAGTTCTCATACTCACTATACCCGGCATTCCGCTCCAGATCACCAGGAATGAGCAGCGTCGTACTGAGGACAACGCCGACGTTAATGTCATCAGCACTTTCACTTGTTATTATGGGCCTATCTTCCAGAGTAATCTGAGGAGCCCAAGGAACATTAGATTTTTTGGACCCCGAGGTCGTCGCAGACGATGACCTCAGCTTCTTCGATTGTGTGGACTCTGATGGCTGTGCTTCAGCAGACCTTTTTGTGGGAACGGAAGCAGTCTTCCCGCTCCCAGCCAATTGAGAAATTGGCAGGGCATCCTCAGTCTCAACTACAGTGGCTTTGGCCTTTGGCTGAGCCTTTTTGGTTCTCTTCGGCTTTGGTGGGGGCATGCTCTGTGTTGGCTGAGCGTCAACATCAGTGGGGAGGTCGGCTAAGAGATCTGCGACAATCGACTTTGGGTGACCCATCTCAGCAGTTTTGACAAGTCTTCGCCGACGTTTTCGTTCAGGTATGGGGATCAAGTATGGCGCCGAAGTAGATGGCTGATTGGTTGGGTCAGATGTTGACCCTTGATCTGTTCGAGATGTAGAACCGGTTTGAGTTGTGGCAGTAGGAGGAGAAAGACTTTTCTTCTTTCTTTTGGGGACGTCGGGTAAAATTGATTTGTATGTTGGGATGAAGTTCAGAAGCAAAGGTGCTTTCCTCTTTTGGACTGGCAAGTCCAAAAGCTTCTTCAAATCCTTGCCAGGAACAAAGGATTGACGAAAGCTTTTCGGTGGCTTACGAACATCTACAAAAGGAACAGACATTAGAAACAGACAAAGTATTGATGACTTGAAAAGAAACAAACCGGTATTGACATTGGGCTCTTACCCTTGCTCTCTTTAACTGATCGGGGAAGAGGGTAAAGATGGGCATCCTCGTCTGGGGCAAATTCCCAATTTCCAGAAGCAATGACATAGTCATCTCCAGCCCCCTTGTTGGAGTCTGGGAGGTCGGCTACAATTTTGAATTCTGTAGACCTCGGCTTGAGGTAAGAGACGTAACCTTTTTCTTTCAAGTCAAGGGCACACATGGTATAACAATATTGGATGTCGGCAAGGGTGATCCTAGCATTCTCCTGCCTAGCTAAGGCTATAATACCATTAATCACTCGATAGGAATTAATGGTAAGTTGCATGGGGTTCAACTTGTAGTAGTGGAGAACTTCGCGAAAAAGGGGATTAAGTGGAGGCCAGAGTCCACATTCAGTAAACGCTACGATGGGAAAGGGCATTGAATCATCTGTGGGCATGATAGAGTCCTCATCCCCAGCCAGTCTCAGATGGACATCGACAGGAATGGAGAATTCTTCCCTAAAGTACTGAAGCTTGGTTGGGGTATCTACCCTATGTTTCCACATACCCATGATGTCGGCGTAAAGATATTCGACTCCAGAAAGGGGATGTTCTTAAAAGGTTTTGGGACCTCGGCAAAAAACCTAGGTAAATACTAGTAAGGGTGTTTCAGTTTTTCCTAAGGATTGGTGAAATCTACAGACAAATCCCAAACCTAAATCTATAGAGATAAAGATTAGGGGCACAAATCTGGAAGGAAACACAGCAAACAATAAACAAAGAACGAAGTTTCAGAATCAAGAACAGAGGTAGGGTTCTCAAAAGCATAAAGAATACAAGAGATATAGGGTCAAGAACAGTGGCAGAAAAATGGTGAAACAGTGCAAGTGTTCAAAACATGGGCAAAAGCAGAATCAAAGCATTCAGATATATGGTTCGCAAGATAGATGTTAGAAAAAGACAGTAACAGCAAGAAAATAGAAGAGCATTAATGAACTGGAAACGAAAAGAATTGTGGCTTACCAGAAAGATTGAAGCCGGAATGAGGGTCGCCGACAAGACGGAATGGCAAAAGCTTCGCTGGAATGGAAGAATGGAAACAGTTGCAGAGCTTGGAGCTTAAACAATGGCGGATTCAAGAAGAAGAGTTTAGAGAGAGAAAGAGCAAGTAGAAACGAATGCAAAAGTGAAGAAATGGAGGAAAGAGGCAAGAGTTTTGTCAAAAACTTGAAACGGCGGCAAAATAGGGCATTTAATGCGCCTGGAGCAACGCACACGTCAGACGGCGCAGACAGATGAAAGACGGCTTACAAGCGCGTCACAGGCACGATCCAATGGAAACGAAACGCGTAAGTGGAACGGTTGAGAAGTGATGTATGACAGCTCATGCGCGTGAGAGAGTTCATTTGAATTCTTGTTCTTGAAAGAAGACATGTCGGCCTGAAATAAACGATCTCGACTGAGGAGTTCATAGCCGATGTACAAAAAGAAAGTACCGATATAGGTTCCATCACCTCAGGATGCTGAGGTAATAGAACCTATGGGGCAGTTGTGGGGATATATTTTCTAAGTACCAACACGTGGCGTGATGACGCCGATGTGTCAGCCGAGGTACCACGTGTCGTGGTAGTTATGCCGAGGTGATCTCGGAGTTGCCGAGGTTATCTCCGAAAATATAGGAATCCGGGATAAACGGATAAGGGACAAGAGTCCAAGGATGAAGAAAGACTTCAGGATGGATAAAGATAACACTGTTAGGGAGTTTATCCTTATCACTTGAGGAATCCAAAGTAAGTACTGAATTGGAGTCCATAGAAGTCAGGCTTCTAGGGGGACTAGGATTGAGTAAACTATAAAAGAGAGGCACCCCCGTGGGTCTAAGGTACGCAATTTATACTTTGAGTATTAAGTTTAGCACTATTGATTATCTTTGAGAGATATACTGACTTGATCGTCGGAGTGCCCCTGGGTGGAAGAACCACTGCTGGAGCCTTCTCTTTCTGTGCAGGACAGCCAGGTGTCATCTATTCTACCTGTGTTCTACAGCTGAATTACTAAGGAGGGCAGTGTGGTCGGAAATTAACACACACACTTATGAAACATTTTATATGAAAATCAACTCAAACTTTTGTGTTTTAAACTATCAAAATTATATCATTTATTGATCAATAAGGTAATATTCCCTCAAGTCATAATGCTTTTTAAAAAATAATTTATAAAATGATAAATTTTAATAATATTATATTATAATATTATGAACTCTTTAGTTATATTATTAGTTCTTTCTTATTTATTATTATCTTATTTTCATTTAATTTAAATATTTTGTTAATCAATATGGTAAGTGTTCTAGTTTTCTTTAATTATAATCATCAATTTCTAATGAGCAATAATCTAACTATAATTTCTATAATAGAAACCATACATGTTTTGAAATTATCACTTTGTTTTTTCTTGGTAAATTAAATTATAATTATTATTGTGAGTGATAATTTTTCCAAATCTATTATTATCTATATAATAAAGCAATATAACTTTTTTTCCAAAATGTTTTAAGAGCTTCAAACTGTTAATTTCAATTTATAAAAATTAATAAATACATGTCACATAAAATTATTAACCCATCCAAACATATCTAATTTAATTTAATTTTTTTTTTTCACTATCTACTCTAGCCACTCTTCCGCCTTCAGTGGCTCATTGGGATCAGCAAAAAACTTGTCTGGGTAGGACCGGAAGAACTCTCGTTTCAGAAAAGATGACCTCGTCTCAGCAACATGGGCTTGGACTTGATTCTCTGCCTTGAGAATGTTCATGGATTCTCGCAACGCTACAGCCATTTCGCAGGCTAAGGCGCCCATGGCTTGCTAACGGACTGGTTCCACCACATTGGCCTAAGCAACTCCCTCATCTTGTGCTGGAATATCATCCGGTAAAAGCACCTTATGCCTTTTAGGCCTACCATGCCTACCACTATGACCACGTCTTGACATCCTAATAAAAGTAACAAAAG
>JAXFYN010000781.1:0-32933 GCA_036172215.1 Camellia granthamiana | reverse complement strand
CGGCTTTGCATATTGATTCTCCCTCTGGTAATCTTTCTTTCTGAAGTTTGTCATTTACTTCTATCTGTGAGAAATCTTTACTCAAATGGCTTTACTGTTCCCTACCCCTAATAAGACTTTCTTATCTTTTCTTCAGTGTTAGCTGCTACCGGGGTCCTGCCTTCACCTGCCTCAGACTCTGCTTCAGTGTTAGCTGCTACCGGGGTCCTGCCTTCACCTGCCTCGGACTCTACTCCGACTCTCTTTGTGACTCCTCATGGTTCTCCTTCTCAATGGGGGACACCTGCCTTTGAGACGACTGCTAGAGGTTCTTCATCGCTAGTGCCTTTGAATGTTTTGGATTTAAATCTCAGTGATTTCCACTTTGATAGTGATGCTTTTGGTCTTTCCCCTTATCGCTCCGCATTCTCAGGCTCGGGACCTTTGCCGGGAGTTACCCCTCTGGGTGGTTCATCTAACCCGATAGACATTGGGGAGATTCCTGAGACTAGCAGCTTTCCGGCCCCAATTCCTCCTTCAACTTCTGGCAAAGTATCATTTCTCCATTATTGGGTAGCTCCTGAGTTTGCTTCAGTTCTATAGCTTGTGCATTCGAGTTACCCGGAGACCTTTGCTTCATTTGCTTGCCAGTGTCCACTCATTCAGACTGCTCTTCTCGAGTCTTTTGCCACTATCGTATATAGCTTGGACAGGCAACGGTTGTGTGACCTTAATGGGAAAGTAGTTGAGACGGTGTATCAGGGGATCTCTAACATGGAGCGTCACCAAGTGAACTTATCATGGCTTCGGAAGTGCCTGAATATAGCTTCGAACGCCAGTCATCGAGTGGAACTTATGTCTGTGCTTGCCTCTTATCGGACCTCTATAGATGAGACAAAGACAACTCTTTGTGAACTTGAGTCGGGTTATGCTCAGGCCTTGGAGACTTTAGAGGCACACTTTACTGTTTGTCCTCTGGATGTAGATGTGACGGCCAGCTTCTTCGAGGGGGTCTTTAGGAGAGATTGAGTTTTTTTTATTTTTTTATTATTACTTTCTTGCCCCTTTCGATAAAAATGTTTTATCTAGGACAATGCAATGAAATGACAAAATCTTTGTTGTTTGGATATGTTCGCATTGTTTTCTTATTCTACTTGATAAAATATTTATTTCGAATGATACAATGGAAAGAACAATCATACGCACATGTTTATAAAAGCTGAAATATTCTCACTAATTCTTCAACTTTCTTGACAAAAGTATAATAGATTCACTGCAAGTGATGGGATAAAACATACACCATAGAGAAAACCAGCTTCTTCATAACGTAAGGGAAATACAACTTTTAGACAAAGTAAGAAAATGAAAATAAATTTCAACATAGATGAGTCTAACTATGGATAGTAGTGCTTGATAAACTTTGCATTGAACGGGCCAGTTCGGAAGCCATCTTCAACCCTTACAAGCTTGTAGTACCCGTTTGAGCTCGCCTGAACCACCCTGTAGGGCCCTTCCCATTTTGGAGAAAACTTGGGCAAAGGTTGTCCTCGCATGATTGGGTCTACAATCTTCCATACTAGATCACCTTTTTCAAATTTTCTTGGTACCACAGTCTGGTTGTAGGCTCGGGCAATAGACGCATGATATCTTTCCATGACTTTTGCAGCTCTGTCATGCTTTTCCTCTAATGCTTCCAATCTGGTGGTTCGAGGCTCCAATACCATTCCCGAGGTGAGAGCCATCCGAGCAGATGGTGTTTCCAACTCTATAGGTAACACTGCCTCGGACCCATACACAAGGGAGTAAGGAGTTGCTTGAGTTGGCTTTCTCTTTGAAGTGCGATATGCCCATAAGGCTACTATCAACTGTTCGGACCAAGTCCCCCCAAATTCATCCATCATCTTGCTCAGAATCCTTATCAGTGTCTTGTTTGTGGCCTCCGCTTGCCCGTTCCCTTTCGGATAGTAGGGTGTGGATTTGTGATGCTTCACTTGGTAAGTCTCTAGGAGGCTCTTCACATATTTGTTTATGAAGGGAGTGCCGTTATCCGAGAGGATGGTGTTTGGTACTCCAAACCGGCAAATGATATTCTCCTTGATGAAGTTCGCGACTGTAGGCCCCGTAGCGTTCTTCAGAGGAATTGCTTCGACCCACTTTGTACTCAATTATGTGGCTGCGAGAATCCACTTGTACCCCTTAGAAGGTGTGGAGATGGGCCCTATCAGATCAAAAGCCCAGGTATGGAACGACCATGGCGTTCGGATGCTATGCAGGTCTACGGTTGGAGCATGGATCAAATTTCCGTGTTTCTGACAAGTCTGGCACCTCTTCACATGATGGGATGTATCTGACTCCATAGTCGGCCAATAATACCCAAGGTGTATAAGTTGTTCGAACAGCCGAGCCCCTCCTTGATGCTCAATTTTGTGGGCTCTTCTGAGGACTAGATTTGATTCTTCCTTGGAGAGACACCTCAGGGGAGTGCCCTCAATGCTTCTTCTGTAAAGCTTGTTCTGATCAAGAAAGTACCGCCTCGCTCTCCTCTTGAGGTGTGCAATGTCCCTCGGGCTCTCAGGTAGTGTCCCCTCTTTGAGATAGTCAATGTAGACTTGTCTCCAGTCAGGGGTATCAATTTCAAAGCAACTCTCATCCTCCCGGATGTATGACTGACACTTGGGGGATTCTTTCTGTAGTTGATTCGAGGCCTTCTCAATCTCGGGCCAATAATAGCCTTGTCTTTGGATCCTTCTGTACAGACTGATATCCCTATCTCCACAGGATTTTTCATGAATCTGTTGTAGTCGGAAGCTTGCTTCTTGTTGGCCAACACACCGGGCTAGGAATCCGGTACTTCCTCGGAAGTAAAGTTCACCTTGAATAATTATGAATTGGGCAAGCTTGGCCATAGTCAGTTTTCCAACTTTACTTCTGAGTTGTTCAAGGACTTCTGCTCTCCAGTCCTCCGGAAGGTCTTTGTCTTCGGGTATTATTGAAGGCTCTGTTCTCTTCTTGATAACAATTGTCGCCTTCTCCTCTGGAATGTCAACTCTTACCCCTAATGTTGCGAGGGCATCTGAAAACTTGTTGTCGGAGCGAGGCACATGCTCTATTTTAACCTTCTAAAATTTGTCAAGAAACCTTTGGACTGTTGTTCGATATGTGGCCAAGGCAGGCTCCTTTAAGACGAACTGTCCTGAAACTTGCTTCACTATCAGCTTTGAGTCCCCCCGAATTCGAATCTTCTTGATATTGTGCTTCTCAGCTGCTATCAAGCCCAAAATAAGAGCCTCATACTCGGCTTCATTATTCGAACAATGGAAATCCAATTTATAAGACAAATATAACTTTCTCCACTTTTGCTTGTAAGGACTATCCCGGTTCCTCCTTTCCCTCTGGCTGCTGCTCTGTCAAAGCTCAATGTCCAGAAGCTTTCCTCGGAAGCCATAGCTACATGCACCTCTCCTCTTAATTCTTCATTCACTAGTTCATAGTCACCACTTGGAAATTGAGCAAGGAGATCAGCTAAGGCTTGGCTTTTGATTGCCTTGGGAGCTACACATGTGATCTCGAATTCACCCAGTGCTAACAACCATCTTGCCACCTTCCCGGTTAGAACAGGCTTGCTGATGAGGTATCGGATTGGATCACTTCTAGTAACAATCTGAATCTGATGTGCTAAGAAGTAATGTCTGAGCTTTTGGGAGGTGAATACCAAAGCTAAGCAATGTCTCTCAGCAATGTCTCTCTATCGGAGTATATCGGACTTCTGTTCCTCGAATCTTCCGGCTGATGTAATACACCAGGCGTTCTGCTCTGTCTACATCTTGGACCAATAATGCCCCTATGGACTTGGGGGTTGAGGTTAGGTACAACATTAGAAGGACCCCAGGCTGCGGGGCTATCATGGTCTGAGGCGAGGTTAAGGCCACCTTGATTCTCTCAAAAGCCTTTTGGTGCTCTTGATTCCACTCGAACTTGGCATCTCCTTTTAACAACGAGCCGAAAGGGGCAGAGATCTCTGCAAGTGCTGGGATAAACCTCCGAATATAAGACACCTTCCCGAGGAACTTCTTAACTCCTTCTGAGAATGTGGGGGAGGGGGGGGGGCATTGTTTTGATAGACTTAACCTTGTCTTCGTCTGCCTCGATACCATGCCTATGTACAAGAAACCCGAGGAACTTCCCGGCCGTCACCCCGAAAGCACATTTGAGAGGATTCATCCTCATTTTGAATTTCTGGCACCTCTTGAATACTTTCTCAAGGTCTCAGAGATGGTCCCTCTTCTTTCTTGGATTTCACCACTAGATCATCAACATAATCTTCCACCTCATGATGGATCATGTCATGAAAGATTGCAGTCATAGCCCTTTGGTAAGTTGCTCCGGCATTCTTGAGTCCGAAAGGCATGACTGTATATAAGAAGTTTCCGAGAGGTGTTCTAAAAGCAGTCTTTTCTGCGTCCTCTTCAGCCATCTTAATCTGATTGTATCCACTGAATCCATCTGTGAATGAGAACATCTGGTGTCCCGAGGTGGCATCCACGAGGGTGTTGATGTGAGGAAGAAGGAATTCATCCTTCGGGCAAGATTTGTTCAAATCTCGAAAGTTTACACATACTCTGATTTGACCATTCTTCTTCTTTACTGGCACAATGTTTGCTAACCACGTGGGGTACTGTATTGGCCGGATGAAACCAGCCTGTTGAAGTTTTTCAATCTCCTCCTTAATCTTCTCTTCGAGATCTGGATGATATTTTCGAGCAGATTGCTTAATTGGCTTGGAGTTTGGGAACACATCAAGATAATGGGAGACTAGGTCAGGATCTAGTCCGGGCATTTCCTTATATGACCAAGCAAACACATCTGAGTATCGGCTTATCAACTTTAACAACTGTTCCCGCTTCTCTGGGCTAAGGCTCGAACTTACGAATATCGGCCTCGGTGCATCTTGTCCATCACTCAAATCTATTTCAATAAGTTGTTCGGGCTGAGGCTTCGGCCCATCTTGCATGCATTCTGGAGCCACTTCAGGCTTTATCACTATGTCACTGTCAGGGAGGCTCTTCTTTTGACTCGGAGTCGGTGACTGAAGAAACTGACTCCCCGCACCTTCATAAATAGTACACCATCTTGCCCCCTTCTCGGACTTTCATCACCTTCCGAGGAATAGGCGGACTTTCTGGTCTAGACATTGCCCATTTACTTGATTCTGCCCTTGGCTCCTTGTCATCTTTGATATCCTCCCAACAAGGAATTTTGACCCCCTCGAGGCTTAGAGGTGGTGGGAACTTCTTCGACAGCCAATTCGGTGAAGTAGATGGCATCAGAATAATGAGCTTCATGGGTCTCAAAAGGCTTTTCTGTAGCCTGAATTGTCACCGTCTTCTTTCCCCCATTTAGCCTTAACGCACTGATGATAACTCGATGGTACAGCCCCATATCTATGCATCCAGGTCCTCCCTAGAATGATGTGATAATTTGCCTCGGAATCGATAATATGGAACTTGGTGGCTGAGCGAATCTCTCCGACGGCTAAATCAACTGTTATGCATCCGATAGTAACTCTCCTTTCTCCACCGAAGCCAGTGATGACTATCGGCTGCTTCATAATGCATTCTTCATAGATTCCGGCCTTTTCTAGAGTAGCACGAGTCATAATGTTGATAGACGCTCCACTATCTAGAAAGGCCCTTTTGAACTCAACCCCGTTAATAAAAGCAGTCACATAAAGCGGGCGATTGTGAGAAAAAGGATACTTCCGATCAGCCTCGGAGAAAGTAATGGCACTAGATTACTCTTTTGCCTTCCTCGGAATAGATCCCTCGGTCAACATGCATTCCTCATGGTGTGCCTCAGCTATATTGATGATAGATTGGTGATTTCTGTTCTTGCCTCCCTGGAAAGTCCAAGCTGGTCGAAGAATTGCTTGAACTTTACACAATCTTGCAGGGTTTTGGCATAGTGATCCGGATCTTTTTCCACTCTTGGAGGCTCGTAGTTAACCATCTCCTCGGTCTCTTCAAAATAAGATGCCACATAAACATGGTGTCCTCCTCTTCCATAGTACTCTTCTCCTTCTTCTGGATCAAAGGGATCTTCCCCATGAGTCATAAATGTTCTACCCTCTGGATTGAGAGCACTTCATAGTAAACTTGCTCACCCTCTGGCTCGAGGATGTCGTCCAGATAATAATCATCGTCATCGAGATTGGTAATAGCCTCAATCATCGGGCCTTTATAAGCTATCATAGCAACATTCTTGCCTTTGTCTCGGTGCTGAGGATACGGTTGTTCTCAGATGTCTTGAGTCCCTTGCTTTTGAACCTCAATTCGTCTGCCTTGACTTTATCTCTGAAGATTTTCCTGAGAGTCCAACACTTCTCTGTCGGATGTTTCAATGTACAATGGTAGACACAAAATTCAGGCTCTCACGGTCCTTTTTTGATGGCATTTTTTCAACATAAGGCAATTTTAGCTCTCCGTCGGCCACCCATTTCTTAACTAGAGCTTTTACTTCCTCGATTCCACATGGATAAGAGACATTACCCTTTTCACCATTATATTGCTTTCTCTTCTGGCCTCTATGACCTCCTACTTGTGACTTTCGGGTATCTGGGGCAGAGGCAGCAGCAACAATAGGTCCACAAGACGATTTGAAGCTAGTCTTGTAACTGGCCTTGAATCCGGACTCCTGAGCCTAAGGAATGCTAATGTTTCGAGCTGCTTCTATTAGTGCCGAGAATGTGGGTAGCTTTTGATTAACTAGAAACATTTTGTACCTGCTCAATGCCCCCTCTAGATAGATTTGAACTAGATAGCTCTCCTCCACTGCTTCATGGCAATCCACAGCCTTGTCCTGAAACCTTTTGACATAATCAAGGATGTCTTCACTTTCTTGCTGCTTTTCTTTACACAATGTAAGTGTGGTCACCTTCTCCGCCACTTGAAAGAACTTAGAGTGGAATTTGTTGACCATTTCCTCCCAACTTCGGACAGAGTTTGGAGCCAAATTAACATACCAACTATATGCTCGGTCAGTGAGGGACTTAGAGAATTCTCTCAGCCGGAGACGTGGTTTGGACCATGAATACCCAGAGTCTCGATGAATCGCACAACATGTTCTCGAGCATTTCCTTGTTTGCCATCGAATTTAATGAACTTCGGCACTGCGTACCCCTCAGGGTATGGATAACTCAGCACCTCAATAGGGTAAGGCGGCTTGACATCCGGATCAGGCAAAGAGGGTAAAGTCCTCTTGCCTCGTTCGAGATCGAACATGGCTTGCACATCAGCAAGAGTGAGAAACTGTTGAGGGAGAGAGTTTGATGGTGGTATTCCCGGAACTTGGCTTATGGACCGAAGACTGAGCTAGGGGCGACTTGGCCATTTTGGTGCTGCGAATTCATCATTGGTGAGGACATTTGACGATACTAGCCATCAGTGCCTATAAACAAGCCAGTTGGTGATAGGACATTGAATTAAGGCCCGTAAAGTCCACCGCACGGCGCCACTATACCGGGTTGTGCTTGCAAATTTGTTGTTGGTACCAAAGGAGGCCCGCTTGGTGCTTGAGTAACATTCACTGGTGGCGTAACAAGATTAGGTACGGGCAGAGCTCCCTTTTGCGCCGTCATGCCCCTTGTATTTGCCTGGACACCAACAGTCGCCGAGCCCCATTCATTACACCAGAACCTCCCATAGTCACCATTGGATCTTGGCTTGGCACACCATGGAGCCCAAGCGTAGGCAAACTGCTGCCACTACTACGGTTTGAGCATGTGTTACTGTGGCCGTGTTGCCACGAGCCATGGGCTGACTGGTGCCTACTTCTCCTTGGATTTGATTTTGCGCTCCGATGGGAATGACTCCACCACTAGCTTGATTTCCGTTTGGTGCCGGTGCAAAATTAGAACTCATCACCAACATGGTGTGAGTGAGATTCTGAAGAGTGGTAAGAATCTCTTTGTGATGCCCCTGTTCCGTAATTAGCTAATTGGTCCTTAATATGAATTTGATTATATGTTTGATATGATTTGGTATGCCAATTATGTGAATATATGTGGTTTTGAATTTCCATCTGTTCACCGTAGGAATATCTGTTTGATTTTACCGTTTCGGGAATTAAATTGAGGGCCTTATCGGCCACAGAACCCAAAATTGATTGCGCCATTGTGATTGGCATAATTTTTAGAGCCTACGGTGAAATTTAATTGAAAATTTATTCTGGTCAGATTAAACTGATTAAATCAATGAATTAAGTGCCCAAATATTTTATACTAAAATATTTTGTTAATGGGGTTTGTTGCTTTAAAGCATTACACCTTTTATTCTTTCCTGATAACCTCACTTGGCTGATTTGGACTCAAAAAGAGAGAGAGGGCCAGCCATATAGAGAGAGAGGGAGAGAATTGGGTGATTTAGCTTAAAGCTTGGGAATTTTGGAGGTTCAGCTCAAGAATTGAATGGAGCTTAGAAGATTAAAGCTCCTAGGTAAGTGAACTCATGGATTTTTGTTGTAAATGTGTAGATTCAAGTGTATTTGATGATCAAGAACATGAGTTAGCTTGATGTTGAGGAAATTGAGTTGTTTGTGTTCATTTGATGGTCAATGAAGGCATGCATGTAGGTAATGGTTGTAGAATTGCATAATCTAGCATGTATTGAGTTGAACATGGAAGTGAAGGTGCTAAATCTTACATGCAGACATGCTTTTGTTGTATTCCATGAGAATGAACACCATTTGCTTTGTTTGGGTTGGAAATGAGGTCAAAAATTAGCATGCATGTTTGAATAATTAAGAGATGAGCTTGAATGCATGATTTTACCATATTGGAATGGGTTTTGGGGCATGCATGTGACTTATTTGTGAAATTGAGCCTCATTGAGTTGTAATTTGGGGTCTATACCATGTTAGCATGATTATACATGAGATTTGAGCCATTGCATGCAAGAATTGTAGCTGGGAAATTGAATTTGGGCTCAAGAACACAACCTGGAATTCCCAGATTTTTTATGTCCGCTCGAGCGGGGGAAGTGCCGCTCGAGCGGGAAAATCGAGCTCCCAGCATTTTTGTCAGACATGGTTCCCGCTCAAGCGGGGAAGTTGACGCTCGAGCGGGGAGCTATGTAGTCAGGAAGTCCGCTCGAGCGGCCGAGTTCACGCTCGAGCGGGAATTTAAGGTAGCCAGTACCTTTGCAGGCTTAAGGGTTCACTCGAGCGGGGACCCTATTTTTCTGAAATTCTGTTTTTGCATTCTGTGTTCTGTTTCCGTTCTGTTTCACTTGCAAGCACTCTTAGGCATATGTTAAGCATTGTAAATGAGTTAATGAGATAAGAATAAAGCCTAAAGATGAATATGTGAATTAAAGAACGGATTGAACTGTTAGTGACCCTTTTGTGTTCATGAAATGTATAGGGTCAAGTTCCAGGGCAAATCCACAAACCAATCACTGTGAGTAATATCGATATTTGAATGCTTGTGAATGTCCAATTGTCTATTCCCTTATGAGCTTTATGAATTGCTAATTGAGATTGTGGACGTAAGTCTGACATGGATAAACATAAATGGACCAAAGGTCGTTTTGATAAACATAAATGGACCCAAGGTCGTTTTGATAAACATAAATGGACCCAAGGTCGTTTTGATAAACATAAATGGACCCAAGGTCATCTTGATAAACGTGAATGGACCAAAGGTCGTTTTGATAAACATAAATGGACCCAAGTTCGTTTGATAAACATAAATGGACCCAAGGTCGTTTTGACATGAATGAGTGGGGCCGAAGGCCGTTTTGAAGTGAATGAGTGGGCCGAAGGCCGTTTTGACATAAACGAATGGGCCAAAGGCCGTTTTGACACGAATGTATGGGCCGAAGGCCGTTTTGACATACATGATTGGGCGAAAGGCCGTTTTGATACGAATGTATGGACCGAAGGTTGTTTTGACATAAATGATTGGGCTGAAAGCCGTTTTGTCATAATCGAATGGGCCGAAGGCCGTTTTGATGTACATAATTGGGCCAAAGGCCGTTCTAACATAAATGACTGGGCCGAAGGCCGTTTTGACATAATCGAATGGGTCGAAGGCCGCTTTGACAAGAATAGAGATCTGAATGGGCCAAAGGCTAGAATGTTTGGAATTACAGTCACTTGATTTGTATTTAGTTATATATCTGTTAAATAGAAATATGAACTGGGCCCAAGGCCGTTTGGAATATGTTGTTCTACAATGTTATGTAAACTCTGTATTTGATATTATTCACTGGGCTATCGCTCACACTCATTCATGTGTTTGTAGGTGAGCCAAGAGAAGTCCAAACCCAGCCCCAATGAAGTCTGCCAGGAACAACATGAGTTGGAGAGTCAACCTTGTGTCTCACGCACGAGACCCAACCTTGCCATTCTATTATGTAATTCCATTTTGTCTTGTTGGCAAGGATTTTGTGTATATCGGTATGTAGTTGTGATGTGGGTTGACTCAGTTTAGATGATCCTGTCTGTAAAGGATTTTCTGTTATTGTATTTCGTTGTGGGTTATTAATGTATATGCGCATGGTTTGTTTTAAAGTGCATATAAGCACGGCTCTATGGACAAAGTTTTAAATTGCTTCCGTTTGGCCCCCATCAACTCTGTTAAAATCCGTTTGGTTTGGTTTGGTTTGGTTTGGTTTGGTTTGAGGCCGTAAGTAATCTCATGATTACTGGCCGGTTACGTCCTTAACCCATGGGGGCGGGTTCGGGTCGTGACAGAGTGGTATCAGAGCATGAGTTAATAACTCACACACTTGTCCAAAAAGAGCAATAAGCGTCTAGATGAGATCTAGGATGCATTAACATGAAATTGGAAGCATTGATAATATGCTTAACTATTTTGATATGAACCTTGAAAGCATCAAGAATATGCTTAAGTGTTTCGATTTGAGTAATTATGTGATATAAGTTTGTGAACTACTTGCATTGCAATTATCTAAATATATGTACTCCTTTGTATATGCATACTTGTGAATCTTTTGTATAAAGTATAATGCAAGTTTAATCAGATAGTGAATAAGAACTCTATAAGGTTGTGTTTAGCCTCAATTATTTCCTGATGATATGAAATGACAAGTTCTCTGAGATGCTATGTTTTGTATACGTGGTTGCTCAAATCCTCTTTGAACATAATTGTGGTATCCTTAGCGGAGGCCCTCGCCCAGGGGACATAATACTGTGGCTTATGGTCATGAGGCCCTAGCCCGGGGGAAATAATACCGTGGCACAGGCCCTCGCCCGGGGGAAACAATACCGTGGCCTATGTGTGAGGTATGTTAATATGCTTGACCAACATGATATGTCACGCTAAAGGAAGTATCACACATGGTTCGAACATGAGGTATAAATTGTTACACTAATGTGTATAACAGGTTGTTTTGTTACGATGCACATACATGAATATATGAACCATGAAAAGTTGTTTATGTGCATTCAATTCTGCCTACGGGTGTCTATGTGAAATAGGAACATGATTTGAGTATATAATTACTTAGTAAATGTTCAGCATGCGCTATCTGATAAGTACGCAATTATCTGTTACGTAAGTGATTAATTGCATACGATATGTGAAATGAGAATATAACAATGTGCCTATGTGCGAATGTACCCATGTGTATTTGTGTTTAGTTTCGTATTGGGCATCCCAGTATTTGGTAAAGTTTGATAAGAATTTGTGTAGAGTATGGGCAAATTAAGGGCATACGGGTTGGAAGGTTCTTCCACAACCCGACTTGAGAGTTCGGAAAGAGTAGTACAAGAATTGGCAGAGATCTTGAGACAACAGCGTCAGTTGCCGCTACGGCAAGAACCCTTGCCACCACCAGTGTGAGAAACACCGAGGAGTTTGTTATCAGATTTCTGGGGCTCGTTATAGATATGGTAAAATGGACCATACGGCAAGGAACTGCCCCCGGATTGAACGAAATGTGAATGAATCCTCTGCCTCGGCTAAATCCGTACCAGTGGTAGGAATTGCTACTCAGGATGGAGTAATCACACTCATCCCAGAAAGCACTCAGAATGTTGTAACCATTATCCCAGGTATCTATACTGTTTACAAATGAATGCTTATGTGTTGATTGATTCTAAATTAGTACGTTTGTACATCTTCGCTTGAGATACTGTTTGATTCGGATCGGCATATATTTCATATCTACTGCATGTGTATCTAGATTGGTTAGACCCACATGATCGAGATGGTATTCATTGGAGGTATATGCCCCGTTTGGAAATTTGTGAAATACGTTTTGGGATATTGATTGACTCTGCACATGCACATATATATCTACACCTATGCTCAGGGTGATTTATTATGTTACCGTCTTCAATGACTAAACCACTGGAGTTATGATTCTGTAATCGTGTGACCAAGTTGAGCGCCCTAAATGACGAACTCTATAATTGTGAGACCATATATTTTGATTGGTAGAAGGTTGACTGGGTGATGTGACTAATTTGGAACTTTTGCGTAACAATCCCATGCTATGTGTACTCGAGGAACTTTGTATGATGTATTACTGTGCACTATGTTCTTGCATATAAGACTTATTTGGGAACTGCTATACTGATTATGGTACGTACCTCCTGATATGAACACTTGCATGCTTATGTAACTATACCTGAACTTATGTGGACAATACTGTATTGTACGTGATTTGAAACACTTTGATATGAATAGTTGTGATGAATGATTCTGATACGACCTTGAGAACTGATAAACTTAGGGCAGTTGTGAAACTATCAGCCATGTGCCTAAACAAACGAAGTGAGCTTTACAGAATCAAACGTACCCTATCTGAGAAAACTTCAATCTGACTTGATCCAATAGAACCTTTGTCTGAATTGACCCGATAGAACCCCCATTGGATATAATTTGATGGGACCTTTGTTTGATTTAATCTGACAAGACCTTTGCTTGGATTGATTGATGAAAACCTCTATCTGAGTCGATTTTGTAAAGGGGGTTAAAAATTGTCTATAAATAAATGACCAGATTATTATTGGCAGGAAAACTGATGGACCCAAAACTTGAATCTGTATAGAGTACTTAACCTATTTGAAAGACCTTTTGTGGGCTATGACAGATTGATCTAACCATGAACACCGTTGAGAACCAACCCAACTATCAAGGACATATGTGTTGAAAATGAGCCGAATTGTACAAATCCCGTGATTGGGTGTCTTAAGGAACGATGCTTGTGTATTGTCCCATCCTGGTTGGTTTGACGCTATGGGGACTGATGATGGCAGATTAATTTGATTATAAGCAGTACTGAACATTTGCCTTTGACTGATCAGAATATGTTTTGTAAGGGAGAGTAGCTGTTTCAATGTTATCAGATTTTGGGGAATCAGGTTGTAGTGAGTAGTATTATGTTTGTTTTGATGACATTCTTGGGGCGTCCTTTCGTGTTAGGGGACGTTAAGCCTATGTAACACCTTTGTTGGGATATCTTTTTGCCACCGACGGTCTTGTGCGGGTGGGTTTGACTAATCGATCTCGAGTCGGCCACCGACGGTCGTGAACGGGTGTGCTTCGATTTCGAGACGACTATTCTTTTGTTTTGTCTGGAATGTCATCCTTTGGTAATATGTAAATGTTTAAACATCCAAGAAACTTTGAAAAACCCTGATTGCCCGTAAATGCATGAATTCAGTACGCTTTGTGAATAACTGCTCAGTGTCGTCATATTCTGTAATTGGGGCCTTGAGGATGTGTAAATTGTGCTTAACATGTGATTGACTCCTTTGATAATGCCTTTGACATCATGAGGATTAATATATGAATTGCCTTCTGCTTCTGGCGACTAGGAAATAGTGTGGAAAGACTCTTTGGAACAGGGAGTTGAATGTTGAACCGAATTGTAAACTGCTGAATGAACTAAGAACACATATATTCTATTAGAAGTCTACTGCCTCAGTGTTATTGTATTTTACAATCAGTATTATGGGGATATTGGCCTATGTGCATTGTATGGGAAATTGCTTCGATACTATCTTTGTTGACTCGGGGATCACTGTCTGGATCCACTTTAAATTCCTGTGAACTTTTGGTTAGCCTTGAATAACTGTGACGAGTCACTAAACTAAATACCCAATCGGATTGTGTATTTTGGAATTATTGAAGAATGAATTGAACTTATGTGACAAGGGAATAGACCGAACTTCTATGATAAAGCTAGCTGGCATCTGAAATGAATATGTTGGTGACCTACCTTGGAGAGGACAATTGGTGAAATTGTGTCTGAATATTTTCGGTGCCAACAGGTCGAAGTCGAATATCAGTAGTGGCGGAACTGCTTCAATCTCTCCCTATTTCGGAATGGAAACAGGGATATATGTGACTACGAATTTCATTGTGGGGCTACCTTGAGCACTCAAGGTGTAAATCCCGTTTGGGTTGTTGTATGAGGAATTACTTAATTTGCTCGTTTCCTCCCTGTGACATTTTCATATGATGCTTGTAGACTGGCCACTGTTTACATTAATAAGGTTGCTTGTTTGTATGGGGTCCCAGTGTCTGTTGCTTAGACAGAAATCTTGAAATGTGTTTGAATCCTGACAAGCCTTCAAGAGGCAATGGAAACTGAATTGTGATTCGGCGCTACTTTCCATCCGTAAATTGATGTACAGTCAGAAGGAACCTTTTAGATTTTGGAGGGAATGCTCCAAATGTATGTTTTAGAGTTCCAAGGCAGTTGGGGAAATCCATCCATCATTAGCAAACTTTGTTTACGACAATAGCTTACGCTCTAGTTTGGTGTAATACCATACAAGCCTTGTATGGAGGAAAAGTTGAGTCTTTGACTGATTGAGAACAGAGTGTTGCCTGATTTTGAGATTGAATGGATAACTAAAAAGGGAATGGAATCGTTGAATAAGAAAGTATTCCGAATTATTTTCGGTTACAGGTAAATTAAGTTTGGAGGACCAAACTTCCTAAAGGGGGGAAGACTGTGATGCCCCTGTTCCGTAATTAGCTAATTGGTCCTTAATATGAATTTGATTATATGTTTGATATGATTTGGTGTCCCAATTATGTGAATATATGTGGTTTTGAATTTCCATCTGTTCACCGTAGGAATATCTGTTTGATTTTACCGTTTCGGGAATTAAATTGAGGGCCTTATCGGCCACAGAACCCAAAATTGATTGCGCCATTGTGATTGGCATAATTTTTAGAGCCTACGGTGAAATTTAATTGAAAATTTATTCTGTTCAGATTAAACTGATTAAATCGATGAATTAAGTGCCCAAATATTTTATATTAAAATATTTTGTTAATGGGGTTTGTTGCTTTAAAGCATTACACTTTCTATTCTTTCCTGATAACCTCACTTGGCTGATTTGGACTCAAAAAGAGAGAGAGGGCCGGCCATATAGAGAGAGAGGGAGAGAATTGGGTGATTTAGCTTAAAGCTTGGGAATTTTGGAGGTTCAGCTCAAGAATTGAATGGAGCTTAGAAGATTAAAGCTCCTAGGTAAGTGAACTCATGGATTTTTGTTGTAAATGTGTAGATTCAAGTGTATTTGATGATCAAGAACATGAGTTAGCTTGATGTTGAGGAAATTGAGTTGTTTGTGTTCATTTGATGGTCAATGAAGGCATGCATGTAGGTAATGGTTGTAGAATTGCATAATCTAGCATGTATTGAGTTGAACATGGAAGTGAAGGTGCTAAATCTTACATGCAAACATGCTTTTGTTGTATTCCATGAGAATGAACACCATTTGCTTTGTTTGGGTTGGAAATGAGGTCAAAAATTAGCATGCATGTTTGAATAATTAAGAGATGAGCTTGAATGCATGATTTTACCATATTGGAATGGGTTTTGGGGCATGCATGTGACTTATTTGTGAAATTGAGCCTCATTGAGTTGTAATTTGGGGTCTATACCATGTTAGCATGATTATACATGAGATTTGAGCCATTGCATGCAAGAATTGTAGCTGGGAAATTGAATTTGGGCTCAAGAACACAACCTGGAATTCCCAGATTTTTTATGTCCTCTCGAGCGGGGGAAGTGCCGCTCGAGTGGGAAAATCGAGCTCCCAGCATTTTTGTCAGACATGGTTCCCGCTCGAGCGGGGAAGTTGACGCTCGAGCGGGGAGCTATGTAGTCAGCAAGTCCGCTCGAGCGGCCGAGTTCACGCTCGAGCGGGAATTTAAGGTAGCCAGTACCTTTGCAGGCTTAAGGGTTCGCTCGAGCGGGGACCCTATTTTTCTGAAATTCTGTTTTTGCATTCTGTGTTCTGTTTCCGTTCTGTTTCACTTGCAAGCACTCTTAGGCATATGTTAAGCATTGTAAATGAGTTAATGAGATAAGAATAAAGCCTAAAGATGAATATGTGAATTAAAGAACGGATTGAACTGTTAGTGACCCTTTTGTGTTCATGAAATGTGTAGGGTCAAGTTCCAGGGCAAATCCACAAACCAATCACTGTGAGTAATATCGATATTTGAATGCTTGTGAATGTCCAATTGTCTATTCCCTTATGAGCTTTATGAATTGCTAATTGGGATTGTGGACGTAAGTCTGACATGGATAAACATAAATGGACCAAAGGTCGTTTTGATAAACATAAATGGACCCAAGGTCGTTTTGATAAACATAAATGGACCAAAGGTCGTTTTGATAAACATAAATGGACCCAAGGTCGTTTTGATAAACATAAATGGACCCAAGGTCATCTTGATAAACGTGAATGGACCCAAGGTCGTTTTGATAAACATAAATGGACCCAAGGTCGTTTGATAAACATAAATGGACCGAAGGTCGTTTTGATAAACATAAATGGACCGAAGGTCGTTTGATAAACATAAATGGACCCAAGGTCGTTTTGACATGAATGAGTGGGCCGAAGGCCGTTTTGACATAAACGAATGGGCCAAAGGCCGTTTTGACACGAATGTATGGGCTGAAGGCCGTTTTGACATACATGATTGGGCCAAAGGCCGTTTTGATACGAATGTATGGGCCGAAGGCTGTTTTGACATAAATGATTGGGCTGAAAGCCGTTTTGTCATAATCGAATGGGCCGAAGGCCGTTTTGATGTACATAATTGGGCCAAAGGCCGTTCTGACATAAATGATTGGGTCGAAGGCCGTTTTGACATAATCGAATGGGTCGAAGGCCGCTTTGACAAGAATAGAGATCTGAATGGGCCAAAGGCCAGAATGTTTGGAATTACAGTCACTTGATTTGTATTTAGTTATATATCTGTTAAATAGAAATATGAACTGGGCCCAAGGCCGTTTGGAATATGTTGTTCTACAATGTTATGTAAACTCTGTATTTGATATTATTCACTGGGCTATCGCTCACACTCATTCATGTGTTTGTAGGTGAGCCAAGAGAAGTCCAAACCCAGCCCCAATGAAGTCTGCCAGGAACAACATGAGTTGGAGAGTCAACCTCGTGTCTCACGCACGAGACCCAACCTTGCCATTCTATTATGTAATTCCATTTTGTCTTGTTGGCAAGGATTTTGTGTATATCGGTATGTAGTTGTGATGTGGGTTGACTCAGTTTAGATGATCCTGTCTGTAAAGGATTTTCTGTTACTGTATTTCGTTGTGGGTTATTAACGTATATACGCATGGTTTGTTTTAAAGTGCATATAAGCACGGCTCTATGGACAAAGTTTTAAATTGCTTCCGTTTGGCCCCCATCAACTCTGTTAAAATCCGTTTGGTTTGGTTTGGTTTGAGGCCGTAAGTAATCTCATGATTACTGGCCGGTTACGTCCTTAACCCATGGGGGCGGGTTCGGGTCGTGACACTCTTGCTGAGTATTTTGAAGTCCTTGAATGGCTTGAAGCAAAAGTGGGTGATCTGGAGCCATGGTCCTGTCATCACCACCATTAAAGGATCCTTGTTGGTGAACTTCATCTTCTCCCGCCATCCTTGTTGGAGTTGTGTGGATTCCAGATCTCGTTGAGACCATTAACCAATCCGCCTCCCCAGTGAAGTCGCCAAATGTATGAAAGGGTTCAAGAAAGTAGTTAGAAAATTCGAAGATCCTTGAAGAACAACTTCGAATTCTCTAGAAGATGATAAGAGAGGCTTAGATTCTTCAATAGTCTCAACTCAAGAACACAAGAGTAAAGGAGATGATGGAGATAAGAGATTGGGTGAAGAAGAAGGCAAAATGGCTAGAGAGAGAATAATGGCAAGGCTCTCCCATGGATCTCCCACTTTCACTCTCAAGGTTGATAATGGAGAAGGGAAATTAGTTCTTTCCCAAGAGTTAATTCTCCAAAATCCATCCCTTGTAAAGCTATGGGTGGGTGTTATTTATAGGCACCTCAGGATGTAGGATGGAGCCCATGTGCAAGGCACATGGGGAATATTCTCTCTAACCACCTTGTCCGAGGAGGTGACCTCTCTGGGGAGGTGACCTCTCCGAGGATGAGAAAAAACAACCCCTCGGCGAACCCTTCTTCTTAGCCATACCTAACCAATGATCCCCAATCATCCCAAAGGGTCAGGGGTAGTCCCAGAGGACGTCCTGCCGCAAAATATTTCCGAGTCTCATGGACCCCCCGGGGTCGTGCCACCTTGACCCGGGTATAGGCTAGTTTAACCGAAGAGTGAATTTATCTCCACTCACCGTCCTCAGGATCGGGTCCTTTGTTCGAACTCCATTACGCCCATGGTTCTAATGCGTAGATCCCGGAAAGCTCCGAGCCCGCAAGTGTTCTGGGACTCATTAACGGAGCGGCTTCTAGATTACGTTTGAATCCATTCGAAGCCAAGTGCTTCGGATCTCTAGATTCGTGGATCCGAATCCTTTCAAGTCCGAGTGCCTCGGATCCCTAGGATAGCTCAATATCCTTTCGAGTCCGGGTCCGAGTAAGTCTCTAAGTTCGTGGATCCGAACCCTTTCGAGGCTTAGAGCGATTCAGCCCGTTTGATGGCGATAAATCCGGGCCCACCAATCTTAGACTTGCGATAAATTCGGGCCCACTAATCTTGGGCTATTGGGCCTAATTAATTTAGCGAACTCAAATTAGCTGCTCTTACAGAAAGTTAATGCTTAACATTTTCATTTAGGATAGTTGTAGTAATCTTGTAGTTTTTTTAGGGAAAGCATCTCTATCTTAAAAGGAAAAAATAATAATAATAATAATAATAATAATGAATGGCAGGAGTTTACTCAAATATTGGGAACGATGTGATATGAATCATTGATATCAACGTAGAAACTAAATATTGCATGCAGAACCCAAAAAAAAAAAAAAAAAATTGTCTATGGTTTCCCAATTTTTGTTATATTACTCGTCATGAAAGTTGTGAGCATGTTAGTAAAACAAAATCTCTTAAGAGTAACATTGTTTCCAAGATCAACATAGACTTCACTAATGACATTCATACCATGTATTTGGGTGTCATAGAATTCATAAAATAACAACAATAACCCAAAGAAGTTTTCAGAAGATGCACAAAGTTTGAGATGCATTAGGATGCTTTTAATTCAAGTGGGAAAGCTTCCAGGAGTGAAAATTTTCTATTTCCATTGGCAATAGCAACAGCAACAGTTCATGCCTCATTATCCTCAAATGTTTCAGTTTCTTTTCTTAGTACTGCCAAAGGAACCCTATGTGAATCTAAAAGTTTCAAACTTCAGTTATTCCACTTGGATATTCTTAGGAAATTGTCATCTTTTTAATCCCAACTTACCAGGGATAAGGAAATGCATTATATGTATTTTCCACAAATATCAATTGCTTTTTTAAGCATTAGATGTTCCAGATTTGAAATCTATTACAGGACCTTAACATACCAATTACCAAACACTGAAAAAGTATCCATGGAATAGAATTCCATTTTCAGATTTGGTTCCATGCGAATCAGACAGGGCTTTGAGAAGTGACTAAAGGAAACTCAAGTTTCAAGAACCACTCTATTGATTCTATTCCACTTCAAATAGTTTGTGGAAATTAAAATCATCTAGAAGCTGGAGCTCAGACATGCCACTTATGAGATGTACAAGCTTGCAGTGTTTGCATCAATTCGATGAACTAAGCACCTTAAATCGCTGGGGTGTTCGCTATGGCAATTGAGGTTCCTTTTTCTTTTTTTTCTTTTTTCTTTTTTGACTCGTAAAAAATTCTGAGTCATATTCAGGAAAACTACTCAATTAGCCCAAGAATTAGAAACATAGAAAAAGTGAACGACAGAGAGTATTTTAAAGTGAAGTTTCTTCAAAGTAAAAGGCATTGGAAAAAACATCCATGGAACTGCAATAACTACCAAAAACAACAATATGATCTGAAAAAAATCTACTATGAATCAACCAAAAATGTTTGGAAGTTAAAAAATTTGAGCTCACACAAAATACAAGAAAGAATGAGATGATTGAGACAAAGACAGTGGTTGCTGCTAAGGGTGTGTTTGGTTTTGCAAATTTAGGTTTTCATGAGGGTTTGGTTTCTTCTTTGGCTCACAGCTCTCCCAAAGAGTTATTTACCGGACCAGAGATTTTTTTAAAAATATTTATCAAATGCAACTTGTTTTGAATTTGTGGGCTCTTAGTTCCCAATTTTTTTCCATCTTTTTTAGTGTGGATTGGTAAAAGCCGCAGAGAGAGGGGGTCTGAACATCCTTGTATGTACACCGCCGCCCACGCGAGGAAGTTCGTATCTAATTCCAAAAAGTCAAGTCTGGCTCTGTAAGAAGAGAAAAGTTAGGGATCATGAAATTTTTTTCATGAAAATGATCATGAAAGATTTATGATCTTTGGATTATCTTAATTAGTGTGTGGTGCTTTATTCTAAGTGTAATCCAATGGTCACAAAGTTTTCATGATTATTTTCATGAAAGATTTTTCATGATACCTAGCATTGCTGCTGTAAGAAATGGTTTGAAAATTGGTTTGGAAAAAAATGGATTTTTCCTAAACTTCTAACTTTTAGGTAGGACCCATGCGACAAAGTTAGCGGGTCTAAGTAGTAACGCGTTCTATGCCGCGTTATGATTCACGTAGTATATTTGGTTGCTCAAAACCATTATCAGGTGAATGGAAAATTGATGCCAAAATGGGCTCCATGAAAATGGTATGTTTGATGAAATTTTCATAAAGGTTTGAGTTAAGGTTTGTCCCACATTGGTTTGGTGAGCAAACTTTTTGTGGGTTTGTAAGGCTTGGGTTTGGAACTTGGGGTAGGCCTCGAGGGACACTCAAGTTTTGTAGAGGGGGAGGTTATGGGCAAAGTGGGCTAGACTCATTAGACCCAAAATACACACGCGTGCGTCGCCGTCCGTTTGGGCAGGCTAGGTGCGGGTGTGAGGTTGGGTTGGGCTTGTCCGGCTCAATGCTTATCTTTTTGGGCCAAAAACTTTTTGAATTTTAGTTTTTCTAAAATTAAAATTCTTTTGTTTTTCGGAATTTAAATTTTGAAATTAATTTCGAAATAATGTCCAGATTTTTCCTCCACCGAACAGGTTTATATCTGTTTGAATTTAAACCGAACAGATTCAATATCTGTTCAAATTCAAACCCAAACAGTTCCTTACCTATTCAATTTAAACTAGAGAGGTTCTTTATCTGTTCGAAAAGGTACCATAAATGTTGGATTCGAATATGAAAGGCCACCTTTACACCTATAAATAGATAAGTCCCTCATTTGGGTTTTCATTGAATTTTCATTCTTCTCTACTGCTGTTATTGTCTGCATTTTGCTGCATTATTTTCCTGTGAGAAAAAGTGTAAACACAAAGTGTGTTTGTTGTGCGAATAGTTTGTAATGCTACTACTATTCGTTGTTGATCATTTTATCCTGGAAGATAGACGTCCGCAATCTAAAAGTACCGTGGAGAGGACGAATCTGTATTAAGGACACAGTGTTAAACACTGGACTTGATCAAAAATTTGTTTGACAAATTAATAAGGTAAGTAATTAATTTACTTTCTGTTTTATTATTATTTATTTTTATCATACTCTGATTTTGTTTTTGTAACAAAACAAGAATCTGTTGTTTTATTTTATGTTATATACTGTTTTGATTTTTATAATCAAACAGTCTCTTTCTTTCTTTAATTCTTTCTTTGAATACATTGAAGATTGCCCAACAATTTCTTCTATTCTATTGCATGTTTTCAATTCCTTTTGAGTAGCTTTGAATAAGTAGATTTCTTTCTTTACACTGAGTTCGACTCTCTATATGGATATGTAGTTGATTTTGTTGGTCATATTTTTTTGATTTGTTTCAGTTTGGTTAAAGCTCCTAATGATCAATAACTCTCAAACATTATAATTTAGATAGTTGTTATTTCGATTTAATTCTAGATTTACATTTCACACGGTTGACTTTGCCTTTTCCAAGGCCCAAAGCAAGCTTCTAATATGAGATCTCTTGTATAAACGTCTCAAAGTAAAATTTTAATATGAACCGATTTTTTAATCTTTTTTTTTTTTTATTCCAGAATCGGACTAGTTGGTAATTCAAATTTGATTTAATTTTTTTTGAACTTTGCATTTTTAACTGTAAAATTACTAATCAAGTTTGTTTTAATTAATTTATCAACCAAACTCCTTCAATATTTCTTGTGACATACTTCACTGAATAAATAATTTAATCAATTTAAAATTTGAAACGTGTCTTTTTCCCATAAACAATTGTAAGTAATACTAATTATAATCAATTATAATTCATGCATTTGGAAAACAACCACCAATTAATTTTAAATAATTCACCATATCAATTTTTTTTTTTTTTAGGGGCCGTTTTGAGCAAGTATAATAAAAAAAAAAAAAAAAAAAAAAGACTTGCTTGATATTTTTTCAAAATTTTTTTGAGGCCTTTTTTAAAACCAATTTTTGGGAGCCCAAAGCGGCCGCTTGTGCAGCTTGTGCCCAAAGCCAGCACTGACACTTCAATAAGTTTGTTTCATTGCATTGCATAGGAAGTTGTGATTTTTTTTTACAGAATTTTTGGGATGGATAGCAAAGATCATGTCTTCACTTTAGTTTGTGTTTTTATGCATATGTCATTGTTCATGGACTTCTTGTGAACAAGTAGTCAAAATTTTTTTTAGGGTTCTTCAGCTCAACTCCTTAATTTTTTTTGTGTTTGATTCTGTCATCTCAAGTATTTATGTTCATCCTGTGTTAAACCCTATGCTAACAGCTTTTTTATCAGTCTCTCTCTCTCTCCTTCTCTTCTTTTGGAATCACAAAAAATGCTGTGTCTTCTCATATTTTTTTTAGCAGTTAAATCTTTTTATTCTCTGTTTTCCCTTGGTTTCTTCTTTAAGAAATCCCAATTTTTTTCATCTTTTTTGGTATGGATTGCTAAAAGCCAAAGTTTTATGAGTTCTACATGCTGCTTGCCATATGGCTAATTGTGTCTGTCTTAGACTCTTAGGTATTCACCCCGTATAGTTTCTGGATATTTACCTTTTTATTCAATCTGTATTATCATCATTGTGTTATATTATTTTGTTTAATTTCACATGGTAGCGTACTAAGAACCCTAAGATTAGTCCCACGCTTGCATACGAATTTCCATCTCATCTTATAATCTCTATCATCCAATGTTGTACATACGTTGACAATCTTCACATCTCATGGTTCAATCACACAATTAATTAACAACAATCTTGTGACTGACTGAGTGTTTGCAAAATGAAGGTAAATTTTATTTCTTCTTGTCTTTTCTACCAGAAGCTATTCTATTACAATCCATAATCTCAATTATAACAATTAATACTCTAAAATACATTTCTAATACTTGGAAAGAAACCAAATATCATCACACAAACAAGGAAATAGCAACTATTAATGATAAATTGTCCAATCGGAACTAATTTCATTGATGAATTTCCCATTTGAGCATATGATCAAGCACGCAGTGGGTCAAAATTTTGACAATTGTGAAAAAGAAGCAAATCAAAATCTGTGGTTTACACAGTTTCCTTCAAACAAATTCGCCACCTCGCTAGTGGATGTTGGAGGAACGTCGACGTTTGTCTTTTAGGACATGACGGTTGAAACTAGCTACAGCAGGAGCACCTCTTGGATAGCTTTGGCAAACTGACTAAGGTCAACACACTCTCTCTCTCTAACAAGAACCAAAGAAGGGGCTAATAAAAAGAAGATAGGAAATAAAACCTTTGAATTTTCCTTTGGTGTAAACACATCTCCAACTTTTGCACAAAAAGAAATCACAAATTTTTCATCTCCAAAAAATCTTCTCTTAATCTTTTTTTTTTTCCCCCGAAGTTGGAGGGAAAAGATCTCTATTTATACTTGTAGGGAAGAGCTTTAGCCGAAGGCTATCATCAATAGGATCATCAAATTGTCATCAAATATCATCAACTCCAGCCATTAAGCCTAGAGTCACAAGGGTTAAAAACTCATGACCACTAATATGGTCATCAACTCCATCATCGAAAGATAAGAGTTAAAAAAGTCTAAAACTCCCATGTACTTAATATATACAAATAAATATGTATGTTTAAATAATTCAAACAGATAGGTTGCAAAACAGATATGGATGTTGGGTTACAACCTGATCTAAACCCAATCTCAAACACATACAAAAGTTAAGCCTAACACAACATAGCGCAACCCATGCTCAAGACTAGGTTCAAGACAAAAAACCCAACACATACAGAAACACAAACCCAAGCCCAATCTAAGCTAAGACTAAGGGATAGTTTAGGAACTCTTAAAAATCCAAAAAGTCAAAAAGTTACCAAAAAGTTATCACTATTCACCAAAAAAAAATATTAAAAAAATATTTTTCACATATTAATACAAATAAAAAAAAATACAATTAACAAGGTACTGACATGATGGGCCCGTCAGTGACCGGGGGAAAAAAAAATAGGGAGTAAGATATTCATTAAATTGGATGGTAGAGTTGGGCCCGTGGGGCCCACCATGGGTCCCGTTTTGATAATCTGAACCGTTCAATATGTAGAACTCGTCTAGTACTATATGCCTGTAAAACACTACATCTATCGGATATCGCTAAATACATGATCAAATCAGTTTTGTATAAAAATTGATGGTGTTATAGTTAATAGTTAACAAAAAAAACTAACACGATCAGATAGTTATCGATATCCAATCAACGTGATTTTTTACAAGCATTTAGTACTCGACGAGTGTTACACATTGAACGGTTCCGATTAGTAAAACGGGACCCGTGGTGGGCCCCCATGGGCCGAACAGAATAGACCAATTTATACCCGAAAAGTAGAGAATCAATCTAATTCCAAAGTCCTCTGCCGCGCTACCCTTTAGGTTGCCAGCCGTACGGCCTATTCATCACTTTATTCCCCTATACACTTATTTATATAATTTTTTAATACACATTTTTTCATAAAAAATCAAAAAGTTAACCCAGATATCTATATTTTTTTCCTCAACTTTTTAGTCTAAAAAGACAAAAAGTGTACTTATTTAGGACACCCCAAACAACCCCTAAGTCCAAGTCCAAATCTAAGCCCAATTTTTATTGATGCCAACTTTTATTGATGCCTACTTTATGAGATAATTTTCATTCACAACCTAATGGTTTCGACTCATTATTTTTTTATTGTAAGCTTCTCACTCAACTTAGACTCACCTTAACCGGCATTTGGTTCCCACTTTAATTTCACATTAAAGTTACCAAAAAATTATTATTTTCCAACAATCCCCCGCATGAATAAAATTGGCCGAATAAAGAAAGAATAAGAGACAACCAAGACTCGACAAGAAAGCACCACAAAAAATTCTTGTATTGGATTAGGTAGCTTTTGGCTTTGAACTTGTCACAGTGAAGGCCTGTCGGATTTACTGGCTGACTAATGAACGTGATGTCTTAACTTATTCTGCCGTTTATCTAAACCAAGACAATAGACCTCACACATAAATTCTCCTACCGTAGTTATGTTCTCACTGTTGTGTCCTGTTTGGTTCTAGAACATTTGTTTGGTTCAGTGAGTGTTTTTAAAAAGTTCAGCCTTATCAATTCTTAAAGAAGCAACCTCACTTCGCACTCACATAGGTGACCTTTTTTAAGGTATCTCGCTATACCATGCTTGACTTATCAACGCATACAGGTTATTAAAAGCATTAACTTAACCTTTCACCCCACAGGATATCACTGTATATAGGAATGAGCATAAGGATTTACCTCCACAGTGACTCAACTGTAACACACAATTAGGTTATCCCTTTGAACTTAAATCTTGGGATCTCCAATCGACTAGGTTGGGTTTTCCATTCCAGTAACATTCCCGCAAAAGGCCTCAACCACATTCCCATTAACTACTTACTAACTCTCGATTTATCCCTTTGGTTAATGAATCCATAATATTGTCCTTAGACTGTACATAGTCTATAGTGACAACATAAGAGAGTAGTTGTCATATGGAATTATATCGTCAACGAAAATGTCTAGACCTTCCATTATACTTATTACTCTATGTCTTACCAATACTTGATTGGTTGTCGCGAAGTATACAAAATTGCTAGCACAAGTTTCGATCAATGTGGAATATCCACAATAAAAACGGCAGAGCCATTCAGCTTCTCTAATAGCTTTATCTGAAGCACTGAACTCTGATTCTATCGTTGACCTTGTGATACACATCTGTTTGGAAGATTTTCAAGATACGGTTATAGCTCCAAAAGTGAAAATAAGTCCACTAACGGACAAGATATCCAGTAGGCACGCCTCCTAGTACAACTGGATATCAAGTGTAATGCTATCCATAATCTTTATTATACCATAAGTACCTTAGAACTCGCACAATCGCCTTCTAAAGATAGGCATTGGGATTACTGGTATATCTACAGTGTGCTAACTGAGTAGGTTATATCTGACCTTATCAGACAGTTAGATTTCCTATGATCTGAGAATATTCCATTATTCCTGGTCAAATAGAGATTGAAATCTACCGAAGCTTTTAACACACTTGTATCTAACTTATAATTCTTAAGACTCTTATTAAAATAATAAGACTGGAAAAACACAATAGTAGCAGATATTCTAAAAATCTTAATTCCCATATATACATCTGCAAGGCCCATCCTCCATTTTAACTAAACTAAAAGGGTCTTATTACTAGTAGCTTCTATATAAACAATAACCAAACAACTCGCATTCCTTGGATGATAATACAGTAGTTCTCTCTCTGCCTCTCACATGTCTTCCTAGTCTTTGAAACTCTTTTTGTTCTTTTAATTTTATTTTATTTTATTTATTTATTTATTTTTTTAGTGTACAAACTATTTTGTCCAACTTCTGTTTACCGTTAATTAGGCAAAAATAACTTAAATAAATTGATTATCTAGAATTAGGAGAATGAGAGCTTTTAAATTTTATTTTCTAATTATTAAGTTTTCTTACAATAAGTTACAATACATGTATCCTTGAATCTCATTTGTATCCCCCAAAAAAAGCGTTGCAAATTGGTAAGAAAATATAAACCAAACTAACTTCATTTGAGAAGATAGTAAAAAGTTACTTTTTGACTTTTAACGTATTTTAAGTCACATCACTTTTTCACTTTTTTACACATCTTTTCAAAAAAAATTATAAAAAAAAGAAGCCAAAAAGTCAAGTTTTAACCAACTTCTCAAAACATACAATCAGGTAGAGTTGACTACATAAAAGGACACAATTTTTCGCAGTCAAAAACTATACTATTTAAATAAATTCATATCCTTTTAACAAGATAATAATAAACCCAAAACAAGGAGAGAAAAAAAGTGGATTCATTGAGATTCACACCACTCTCTTTTCATTTTCAAGGGACATTTTAAGTGAACATCTCAATTGCTACTTCTTAACAGAATTTCGACACAACATATCAATCCCCCTATGAGAAAAAAAAAAAACAACAGATCAATCAACATAAAGAGTCTGCCAACAAACTACAGATGCAAAGAGCACTTTGAGATCACAATACGCGTACCAAGCGAAGGTAAGAGTCCAAGCCATCCAACATTTTAGAGTCATCGCAACCCAACACAACCAGATTATTTATAGCATAAATGATTGAACTGCAAGAAACTATTCTTCCTCAGAACTTTGTGATGAGCCCAAAATACTACTGGCAGCAGCTAAACTCAATTCTTCATACACCTACATGATCGATTAATCAACAAGAAGAAAAAAAAAGAAATCAGTTCATGAGAAAAGTGAAATAATGTTTAACAAAGGGCTACATTATGATTCTTAAATACTACAATTGCATACAAGCTGCCTGTGAATTATTTGAAAAGCCTTGCAAAATTTTTCAGCCTCTGCTGCGCCCACCTGTAACAAGTGCACCAAAATTTAGTTGTTTTCCCCATCTCTTAATATTTTCATTTGCTACATTTTTCATCTGTTGCTGACAAGATTTTTAGGAGCAAAGCGAGAAAGGGAACGGGAGAACAAAAAAAAGAAAAGATAAATGACATATCCCTATGTAACAACAAAATATAAAACCACTGATTGATTAATTTCCAGAAATTCTGAGATTTGTGATTTCACAGGTCTCCAAGTTGCCTTAGTCACTTGACTCTCCCCTCACTGGAAAACAATCACTCTAGTTTAGTTATATTGATTTGTTGACTAATTGGATATTCATTATGAATTTATGAATATTGAATGTGTATGTGCTTTATCATGTTTCGTTGTAAACATATCTCCAAAGAAATGAAAAAAATCAAACTTAAACCTTAACCAGAAAATTTAATTAATGAAAGTATTAGAAAAGCTAATTAAAACATGTATAGGAAGATTTGGATGCTATAAGTTTTCCTACGATTTTACAGGCAATTTGCTTATAGATGCTTATGTTCAACACCATGTAGTTTTATGTAATGTTTTTGTCAAGGATGGTTAACTTGAAAGCAAATATAAAAGTTCATATATAATTACAATTTATAATTTCCATGAACATAGTGATCAATCTACGCACAAATTTGATGATGGAACAATGTGAAAATACATGGGCATTTGTCAGAGAGGTGTCTGTGGGGGCATTTTTCGGGACACCTCAGAAGAGCCCCGTGCAGTTAGGGGTGGAGGATACTTCGGTATGGAAAGGACCTACATGTAATACTCTTAAGCCATTTGAGTGCTTCACAGTTGAGCATGATTTATACTTGCTATTAATGTGATTATGTACTATTCCACCATAAATTGTGACTCTAATAAGAGAATATATTGGTGGCATACTGCTGCTTGCATGTTCGATGGAGACTTCTTAATTAGAGTATCCTTTATTTGCCTAAAGTCATCATAATTTATCTAAATCAAGGTGCTCAAGTGACATGATTTAATGTTTAATTATCCTCAAGCCTTAAGTGTGTCAATCGTACATAAGTAGAAATAAGCTCTTGAATTAATTAAGATTAAGCACGGTAATTAGTTCACGAAGATGCATCATTTTGCTGTTGGGGTGTCCTAGTGTATAAGTAACACCTCCTACTTGTTTAATTCTTCTATGAATTGTAGTTGTGCCATTTGTTTTCATATATATGCATAATTTGCTTGAATAATTCGTGAAAGAGAGTTGCATGTGCTAGAAATTTCACGTTTGTATAGACAGGAAGTGAAGGAAAGAAGAGAGAAAAGGGAAGAAAATGGAGGACATAGGGTGAGGCTTGTATAAGACTTGAAAAAGGTAAAAAATTTCATTTTGAGCTTAAATTCTTCACTTAACTCGGAAGAGAACCCCTTTTATCATGAATCAAAAGGAATAATTGACGAAAATGAAATTTTATGCTTGTGTATGTTGAAGCATCATAAAATGTGTAGTTTTGTTGTGGGAAGCCCTAATTTGGTATCTGCTAAAGAATTTGATGTTCTTGTTTGAGACTATTAAATTGTGATGAGAACATGTTGAGACCTTTGAAGGGACCCAAGAAAGTTAGGACATGGTTTGGACCTTCAAAAAAAAAAAAACCTTAGAACTGAGACTAGGTGTCCATTTTAAGAGCACACATCCCATGTATTGGGAGCCAGCCAATGGAATCCCAGAAATAGCCTAGATTATCTCATCGCTCAAGCAAATATCCCATGTTTATCAGGCTCTGGCTACTGGAATTCGAGCACCGTGCACTCAACTCTTCACTTGAGCAGGGACCACTGTTCTACTATTTTTCCCCTTATTTTCAAACACCAGTTTGTTTAGTCACTTTGAGGGTCTAAGATGAAGACTCTTTCACCAATATGCCTATTATAAGACCCAGAATGGACTAATATACCAATTAAATAATACTAATGCAATTCCTTTATGTTTGATGTGATGTGTATATTGGTTGTGTAGGATCATTTGAATAGAAGAATTGAAGTACTGGAGGGATGGAGCTGAGTAACTTAAAACTTGGAATTATGATTTGGACTTGGTTAAATGTGCTTGTTTTTAGAGTTGAGAGGGTGATGCCCAGGTTAGTCAAGGAATTAAGTGACACGATTTAATGTTGATAGTGAGCTATACACTAATAGTAGGTGAAAAATTGTTAGTAATGAGAATTATAACCTTCTTGTTGATGTACATTGTGGATGAGGGAAGTTAGAGGCAATCGGTCGTTGACCTCTAGGAAGATGGTGGGCACTTTAATGGCCTGAGATCACCAGAGGAGGAAGAGGAAAAGACCAAGGCAGGCTTAGAGTAGTGAGAGACCTTGAACACTTCTTATGTTGTTGTTATGATTCTTGTTGCTCTTGTTATGATTGTGGCTGCACTTCTGATGCTGTTATATAGACTCCAAGAGTATTGGAGCCCAAGCAACCTCAAGACAAGTGACAAGTTCTCCTCGACTCAATGGGAAAGTGATATCAGCTCTACTAGTTGTGTCCTATAATTCAGGTCCTTGGGAAGGTTGCATCACAGGAGCTGCAGGTGTATGTATGATATCTTGAGAGGCGTATCATATGCGCAACAGATATAAGTGTAAGGTCAACGTCCCTTTCTCTAGGCCAAGGAGGAATTGTCATTGCAGGGAGACAGCTACATGACCTTGACGATCCCAAGTTCTTAGCCTCCAATCCACAATCCTCCAATGATCCCCCAAGCGGGAGTGCCTAGGTCCTGCTCCCAAACTAGGCAACCAAAGGGGTGAGTGCATGGGAGAGCCAAGGGCTCATCTTGAGTAGCTAAGTGAACATAGGTGAGCCAAAGGTCTAACTCTGTTGCTATGGAGCTGAGGTGAGTGGGAAGAGAATATATTTCTTATGAATCATGAAAGGCCATGGAGAGCTCTAATAATAATAATAGGTGTGGTCATTATCTATTTGGCTTGATTAATATATATATATATTTAGGTTTTTATTTATTCTCTTATTTTTGTCATTGTTTATCTTATATATAATAGTTAGTGATTGATTTTTTGTATAATATAAAGTCATTAATTATTAAAATAAAATGTAAAAAACTCAGTTTATAGTGATTTAAAAATATGATATATATTGGATCAAACTTAAAAATTTATAAAAATTGATCAATATTTATTTTAAAACCCAATAAATATGATCATGAAAAAAAAATGTGCGTATCGGTAAGTTTTTTTTAAACTGTGCGAAAAATAAAAAAATTCACGGTTCCGGTTACCGCAACCGTTACGCTACAGCCTTTACATCCCGCAACCGCAACCGCTTTTCAGAACCTTGCTAATGCCACTCATATTATTGAGGACGAATTTTGCTACTTCGATACTAATTTGTTAAAGTACTATAATCTCGAGGAGTGTTATTCATCAAAATAATAATAATAATAATAATAATAATAATAATAATAATCTCGAGGAGTGTTACTCTGAACCAGAGAGAATTGATGGAAATCATGAAAAAGTAAATCTTCTTTACACCATTATTGTTTGATACTGGTGTCACCAATGCCACTCATAGTCCATCTTGTTTCCTATACCATTCAACAGCAATCAATTATTTTTATCCTTAAGATGAGCCACATTAGTTAGGCATAAAAAAAGCAACACAGCTTAAATTTCTGATAACCTAACAAAATGTACTTGTTTCATACACCATGTCGAATGATTCCATTCACATCATGTCATTGGAAATCCAAGCATATTCTTAATATCAACTGGAGGAACTTCCCAAGACAAATGTTTTGATGTTAAAATTAATTATCATGCAGTGAATATTTTGTGTTCATAAAGTATGAACACAACAAGCATTTTTACCTTCTTTTCTGCAGCCATCTTTAATTTCCTCCAAAATGCATCTGCAAGGACACATCCATGCAACACATGTAATTTTGATTTCATCAACTATGTGAAAATAGAAAGAAATGTAATGTACGCAAGCATCCCAGAATCTTGAAATGCCACCAGGTAAACAAGAACAAGTGAAATGATTTTGTTAGGGAGAAAGCGAAAGATGGGCTAAACACAAAGCAAACTAAGAGGAAGACCAGGTTTCAATTATTCAAGTGAGTTATATAGGTATTGACTCCAAGAATTATCAGTTACACCAGGGTTCCCTCAGGATCAGAGATCAGTTAAAAGAAAACATTTATGTATATATATATACAATCTCTGCTCCACTTAATCAAGGGAACTCCCAACAACCAAAAAGATATATCAAACAAGAAATGTGACAATTTCGTGAATTTTTTTTTTTTTTTTTTTTATTGGCATTTTGCAAAAGTTTATCAACCAAACTGAATTAACAATGAATCACATTAATCAGTTCTAGATGCGAAAAGGGTGCTTAAATATCATCATAAAACTACTACAACTATAAATCTGGTTAGCAAGAGACTAAATGACACTAAACTTGTTTAGAATGAAAGGATACCATGTGGTCCAGTTCCTTGAATTGTGATTTCCTTTACATCCGCTCCACCCCATGTACCCTGCCATTCCTTTAGTTATTGTGACAAGGCTATACGTTAAAATGTAACAAAGTTGTGAAGAATAGTAAAGCAATACCATGTCATTATGTGCTGATTGAGCAGTTGAT